>VKOC01017990.1:0-91296 GCA_009364415.1 Spea multiplicata
GAAACCTAGCTAGCTGCCCCCAGCATGTACTGGCTGACTTGGCATGATAGGAGTGTGATTGCTAGCAGCAATCACAGTCCCATCATGCCTAGGTTCCAGCACTTACACTCATACTCATTCAAACTCATTCAAACACCCTCCCACTCATTCAAACACCCTCCCCACCCCCTTACCTGCACTGCAGCTCCTCGATGCCGCTCACAGACTTCAGCAGGGGGCGCGGCCTCCCTCTGCTGTGCTGGCTTCCGCTTCCTCTATGCAGTGGAGAAGGTAAGTAGCAGGGCTCGAGGTGCGGCCCGCGTAACATCGGTTGCCTTGGCTGCCGATCTTACGCGGGCTGCACCCTCTCTCTCCTCCAATTAATAAAAATAAATTAAAAAACAAAACAAAAAAAACGGGATTTAAAGTCGCATTGCGACTTTATTCAAAATTCGGCAGGGGGGCAACAGGGGGGGCAAGGATTAACCTAGGGGGCAATTGCCCCCCCTTGCCCCCCTGTAGCGACGCCACTGCTGTCAGTTCACTTCTGCAGGTATAACCAGACCTAGGAACTTTTAAGCTCTGGCTACCCAGAGTCCCCCCTTGAGGGATGCGGCCAGGACTACCCACTGGCATCAGTATATAGTCCTGTGGACATTGCAGGCCGCCTCACTGATGACACATCTCTATTCAACGGCGAACCCCACTCCCACGACCCAAAGGATTCAGGTCTCACCTGGAGAACCAGAGCTTCTCCCAGAGTCTCTGAGAGAAACCCAGGTATGGGAATAACAACTGCTGCTCCTTTTTGAAGCATTACAAATGATTGAGATTGTATAATCCTACAGATTTTACAGTTCCTTTCTTACATGCCACAAAGGATTAGGCCCAGTTACCCTAAACATTAATTGAAATCACCAGCATGTCCACCAAATAACCTCAGCAGATTTAATTTTATTCTTTCCTCCTAAGGATAAAACACATTAAAACAACACAGAAACATTTCAAAAAAGGGTTTTCAGTTTTTATAGCAACAGCCTCCTTCTGTGTCACATGACAATTAAGTGTTCTCTGCAAAATTCTGAAAGAGATAAAACTGTAGAGAGATGGCTGAGCCGTCTTTAAAGAAAATGCATCATATGTGCTAGCAACTCAGATCTCTGAAACGCATGCAACGTTTAGCATAGCTATAAAATGACAATACATATATTTAACATACATTTCAAGTTGTTCTACATTTTTTTAAAAAACTAACAGTTTAAATTAAGTAAGCGGTCTGTTCTTTTTTTTCTATATTTAACCTAAATTGAAACAGTAAAGAAACATCCAGGGGTAAATGGACATTCCATGTAATACAGTATAAACATTATCATGTGTTACTTTTGTTTGGAATTGTGCACTTAATTTCACAACACTTCCCTGCATTTTGTTTTCAAAGTGTATTTCTGGCATCAGACCAAGTGAATGTTACATGCTTTGCACCACAGACGTTAATCAGAGCGGCCTGTCAGAATGTGGCTGATGATTGGTGGTGTCCTAGTCCAACGGACGTATGACTGTAGGTTGGAATTTTCTAAAAACTGTACTAGAATAAAATAATAATACATAATCTACATTATTACTACATCAGTACATTTGTCATACAGATGTCACTCTTGTGAAATATAAGTATTTTTTTTAAATGGTCAAAAAAACGAAAGTATGAGTAACATTTTGACCCAAAAGACAAGAGAGTGCCCGGAACGTGTTCCAGATCTCTCATCATGGCGTACCGTACTAAGCACTATACCACTATTTATAGTTTAAGGGAAAAGTGAATGTGTTCTTAGAAGAATATTGTGGAATCTCACAAGCATTAATCCTACCAACAGAGATTGCAATCTGCTTCTTGTTTCCATCTCCAAACTTTCCAAACTCGTCAGAGACAAACAGGGCCCTTTAAGTATTTCAGTTCCTGGGTAGCTGGGCCTTTTGCTCCTTGAAAAGGAAATCGTGCAATTTTCCGGTACATTTGGTACTATTCATAGTGTACTAACATTCTCAATCCAAATTATGGAACACTTTTAATACATTCACTCTAGAGGCGTATATTTGAACTGATTCCCATGGAGCATACTGAAATACAGCTGCTCTTTTATTAAAAAAAAGACTGACCAGCTTCACACAGATACAAATGCAAATCTTAATGTTATATATATATGTATGTATATATATATATATATATATTTATTTATCTAGTGGCTGTGATCTCAGTTCCAGGACAAGGAAGCTATAAAAAGATTTGTAGTCAGAACGCAGAGATAACACCTTCCTGTTTTAAAGGCTAATGCCTGAAGTATTTTTCTGGCTGAATCCCAAACACAAAACAGCAGATTTAAGATTATACCAGAATTAAACAGAGGTTTTGCTTAAAGGGCAAAACTAACTCAGTGCAGAAATTAACCCCCTGCGTGCAAATGGAATGTGCCTTAGCAGCTTTCAGCCGCAGAACACATATATATTATTTTCTGTCATCAACAATGTAAAATTATTTCACGATATACATGCTAAGCTATTCACGACACCATTCTCATGCATGCACAGTATGTGTCTCCATATTTTCCGTCACAGAAGATGATGTCATATACCTAGCTTTCCACATGCACAAACACAATAACATTCAGTCCTGTGTACCAGAAGCATAAATAATATGGCATAAATGTTATGTATGGACAAAAAAAATGTAAAGAGTTTTATCTATAATGCACGACACACACGCACACACACAAGTGATGATTTTAAGCAAAGCAGTATTGTGTGCCCACCAGGTATCAATTTCAATTCAACTGCCATCAGAGATGCCACGTTTAATGGGATGGCAGGATATTGGTGAGGAACTCCAGCACTAGTACCAGATATAATCATGAAAGTTGATACGCAGTAGTGGCAAGGATGATCATCAAATCTGACAATGGTATAAAGGAGGTACACATTTAGTAATCCAGGATCATTCACATCATCAGCAAAGTAGGCAGCACTCACAGCATTGCTTTCACTGGTCCTCAATATGTATGGGTAGCCCAGGCAGCACACTCTGCTTGACCCCACAAGGGGAGGATATGCCAGGAACGGATCACAGAACACAGAAGGACGTGAAATGGGACAAGGAAGCTGCTAATGCTAACACCATTGCTCACCTCTGTAAGCATCAGATGAAGGAGGCAGGGGATCTGGGAATACAACTGATCATGCAGTCTTTTGCATTTGAAGATTGCAGCCCTGTCGGTATCCTTGGAGGAGTCTGCAGAAGGTGGTGCAGCTGCTGGTGAGGGGTTGGCCTGTATGCAGAGAGAGGGACATGTATGCGGTTCAGGATCTACTGGATGGATGCAGGGTTCAGTGGTGATACAGTGCCTGAGTGTGTGTGTGAGTGCATTGTATTGTCTGGGAGGGAGAGAGCTCCTCCTTCTTGTGTTGCTCAGCTGTCGCTGCTGTAGATGCTGCTGGTGTTAGCTGCTCTGTCCCCGGGATGTCACATGAGCATCGGCAGCAGGCAGCTCGCTGTTTATAGTGATCCTTCACCTGCTGGAGAAACGCAGGAGGACTGCGAACCCCCAGGAGGGGCGTATAATATTTGTGAATGAACCCCCCACTCCCTATAAAAGATGCCAGGTTCCTGAGCAACCAATACAGAAAGTAATCTTTGTCTTTCATTGGTCATATATGACAGGTCTCCATAAGCATATGGGCAAGCCACAGAAAATAATTTATATTATATATATATATATATATATATATATATATATATATATATATATATATATATATATATATATATATGTATTGCCGTGAATAAAGGCGGCACCCTAAAAGTTTAGGTCAAATTTAAAAAAATATATATTTTTAAAGAAAAAATATGTATTAGAGGAATGGTAGTAGAAGTAGTATTAAACACTCATCTACAGACACCAGGAAAACATGTATTTTATCATTTTTGCTACCTATTATGCACTTAGTCAACATATAAACAGAAATTTGGAAAACCTACAGCCATTTAAAGGTCCCCCTTTAATTCAAAATGCACCTTACTTATAGATATTCCCCTCTGCTCCCCTGATTTGCCACTCTCCCCCATATATGTCACTCTGCCCCCCCTAGAAATGCCAGTCTGCCCCCAGATATGCTTTATGCCCCCTAGAAATGCCACTCTTTCCCCCTGATATGCCACTCTGCCCTCTTCAGATATGCTTTATGCCCTTAGAAATGCCAATCTGCCCCAGATATGGCTTTAGCCCCATATATGCTTTATGCCCCCTAGAAATCCCACTCTACCCCCAGACTCCCTGGCAGGGCCGGCCCAAGACATAATGCCTTCCCTCTTCCTCCCTATTATCTACCCTTCCTCTCCCCTCCCTATTATCTACCCAACCCCCCCTTTGCACTTACCTTTCAGCAGTCCTGCGGCGAGTCTCCCTGCTCTGCCACCGTGCGCGCTGCTTTACTGCTGACGTCATTTTCCGTCGCTCAGCATTACAGGCCGGCACCAGGACCGAGCTAGAGGGCTCGCAGAGGAGAGAGAGGGCTCGCAGAGGAGAGAGAGGGCTGCCGAGCGCGGGTAAGCAAAAACCACTCGGCGCCCCTCTCTCCTCCGCTTAAAAATTAAAAAAAAGGCACTTGGGGCGGCAAAGTGCCGCCTCTTCAAAAGTGCCGCCTGGGGCAATTGCCCCACTCTGCTCCATTGTAGGGAGCTGGCCCTGCTCCCTGGTGACTAGTGGGGCCGGCCGGTGGACGTCTGCTCCGCTGCCGGCACTTCTGCAGGGGCTTTTATGACGGAGTAGTCCCGGCAGAAGTGCTGGCAGTGGAGGTTGTCTGTGCGCATCGCTGCAGCTGGTGAACGTCTGCGTCACGTGCTTAGACAACCTGCGCTGCTGGCACGCCAGTCGGGGCTTATATGGTGGAGCACCATAAGGTTATGACACACTCCACCATAGAAGGCCCGGCAGGAGTGCTGTAAGCGGAGGTTGTCTAAGCACATCGTGCAGACATCCACCGTCAGCCAGAGAGTAGGATCCAGGTCCCCTGCAGTGCTGCTAAATGAAAGAAAGAAAAAAAAAACACCCTCCCCCCGGCGATACAAATTGCCCATCCCTGTGGGGGGGAAAAGTGCGGCCTATGCTTCCTTGTGGGAACAGTTTGGGGAAGGCCATTTTCTATTCTAGTATGACTGTGCCCCAGTGCACAAAGCAAGGTCCATAAAGACATAGTTTGTTTTGGAAGAACTTGGCCGGTCCACACAGAGCCCTGACCTTAACCCCATCGAGCACCTTTGGGATGAACTGGAATGGAGATTGCGAGCCAAGCCTTCTCGTCCAATATCAGTGGCTATCTTCACAAATGCTCTACTGATGAATCTTCCCAGAAGAGTGGAAGATGCTATAGCAGCAAAGGGGTGACCAACTACATATTAATGTCTATGTATTAGAATGAATTATCATAAAAGTCCCTGTGGAGGTAATGGTTAGGTGTCCAAATAGTTTTGTCCATATAGTGTATATTCCACTGACTCTGGAATATAGCATGGAATCTGGATTATGCAATCACATATAGGCATTTTCAAAACTCATACAAAAGAGCAACCTTTTATGAACCTGGTTTTTAATTGTGTTATAGTAGGTGGCAGCTACCAAACAAGAACAATAAAAGTGGACAATGCATGTTTGTCTTCTAAAATCAATCACCACTTGCTGATTAAGTGACAGGCATGCCCTTTAGACACATGCTATTGACCCTTCTACAAATTAGAGCATTCAATCTAAGACTTAAAATTCCCAATAACTTCTACTAAACCCTGATCAACACTACTGACAAACACATGTATGCATTTCTAAGTACACATAACTGGGGAAAAGGGGAGTGAAAGTGAAGCAAGTGATTGGGAAACTGTAAAACATGGAAACTGGTTGACTAGAACTGAAAATGATTATAGGGTGGCCAATAGGAGGGAATAAAGGCAGGTGGCATAAAAAGTGTTACTTTTCATTGGACCAACATAGAAAGGGATGTAGGGTAATTTAAGCTTTTGGGCCTCAGACATGTTTTTCATCTTAAGAGCTCACATTATCATGTTGGTCCAATAAAGGGCATCAAAAATAAGCCTGGGATGTGTGCAGGGCCGGATTAAGAGCATCATGGTCCTGGTGCTGAGGATTTTGGTGGGCCTTTTTTAATGAAAATAAATAAAATAGACAGAATAGACAGACTCTTAACTCCTCAACACCCATGTGTACTGGATAAAGGTGACATCAGTGCTAGGCAGATAGTATAAAATGTAATCTTATGTGACGGGATTGGAAGTACATCAGTACACTAAAAAAAGTCATCATACATGCGTTACCTGATGCCACAATTTAGTCCGATAAATCCTTTTTAACAAAATATGCAGACTGAAATAGATTTAATAACACTAAACCTTTACTTTTCCTCTCACTGATTTCTGGGCCTAGAAAGCTTTATCCTCTGAAGCAACAGGCTCTGCCACACCGACACCCAAACAATCCCAAACACACACACACCAGGACAGGCTTTGCCACACCAACACCCGAATCCGGACGGGCTAAGCCAACAATATCTTTTGTGTTTTTGTCCCTTGTGCAAAACCACCCAGCCAGCCCCCCTTAGTATCAAATCAGCCCTGGCACCCAGATTGAATCCACAGGACCTGCCTAGCACCCAGATTTGAAGCATAGGACTTGTCTTATTTGCCCCCAAACAGCCTCCATATGGCATTTTTGCCCCCAAACAGCCTCCATGTGGCATATTTGCCCCTAAAACATCCTGTCTGTGGCATCTGTGCCCCCTAAACAGTCTGTCTGTGGCATATATTGCCTCAAAAAACCCTGTCTGTGGCATCTTTGCCCCCAAAAAGCCTGCCTGTAGCATCTTTGCCCCCAAACAGCCTGCCTGTGGCATCTTTGCCACCCAAACAGCCTGCCTGTTGGATGGTAGCGAGATGGGGAACTGAGGCTACTTGCTGGTGCACACAAAATCTGTGCCTCTACCGTGGCAAAATCAGATCTCCCATACATGAAGGTAAGGAAATGACTGACCTTCACCCAACACTTCTAGTAATCACCTATACATTCTGTAACAGTAGAACCACAAGCACGTTCAAGTGATGGCAGTCATTGATTCCGGAGCTAGTGGAAGTTTTATGGACCAAGCACCTATCCGTCCCTACCAGGCATAAACTCAAACTGCTCCCAGCCTAAGCAGTTGACGGCAGCCCTTTACCATCAGGACTGGTCACCTCAGAATCCGTGCCACTTGCTGTTGACTGGTCTACTGGTTCAGTTAACTTTGCCTCCATGTATTGTCTTCGCCTCTGACCCATGCCAGCCTGGACACTTGCCCTGATAAAGCGGACTTCCTCCTCAGTACAGGGAATTTGTAGATGTCTTCAGCAACCGCCTACCACCCCATTGTATATACGATTGTCCTATTGATCTCCTTCCTGAGTCACCTATCCCTTTCTGGAGAATTTAACCCCTTTCTGATTCGGAAATCTGCGAAAGAGATTTATCCGACCTTCTACATCTCCAGCTGGTGCCAGTATATTCTTTGTTGAAAAGAAAGATGGCTCTTTACATCCCTGCATTGACTATCGGGAACTGAATACCATTAAGAACCGGTTATCCCTTTTGGAAAGGATGTGTTCCAATACAAAACTTGATCTACATTTATATTTACAAAATGCTCCGCTGCTATATTTACAAAACTTGATCTACATGGAGCCTACAAACTGGTACGCATCAGAGAGGGGGATGAATGTAAGACAGCCTTCTCGATATGGGTATTTTGAGTATACGGTTGTGCACTGTCGACTTCTTTTGGTTTTTCATGTATCCCTCCTTAAACCTTGGATACATGGCTCTTACCCTTCTCGCCGTCCGATCCCTCATGCACCTACCGTCATTGAAAGTTCTGAGGAAATTGAAGAGGCTATATACTGGTATCCCTATTTGGAAGTGCATGATGTGAACATACTGGCAATTTTTTTCCACATCTCCAGGAGGATTTTGCAGACTCACAATTTATAAATCCTGATAAAAAAAAAAAGAAAAGAAACACAGAACACTGAAAAATAGTACCTTTAAGTCTGTTCATGATTTCTGAACTTGCTTATCCAATCATCCTGAAAAGGGAAGCCAGTAATGTTCTTAATCATGTAAATTATTAATAATAACCTACTAATTTAGAGTAAACAAAACATTCATGGTAACAGAACGATTATGGCTACTTGATAAATAGGTTGATGTACGTTTGGCTTAAAACCTTACGCATAATATCTCTAAAACAAGTAAATGTTTTGAAAAATGCTTAGTATCAGAGTCTCCGGTAAAGAACACTGTGTTCCTGATATTTCTAGGTTAATTGATTGTACCCTTTTCAACATGTGGATCACTGCTCATTTACTGTGTTTTGACAATATGTGTGTATTAGAAGACTGCAATATGTGTCTGGCCCTGGGGTTTTTTGGGTGCTGCGGGCGGAACCGGCGGTCAGACAATATACCTGTGGGTCCCAGTAATCCCGTGCACTCCCGCAAGGCTGCCTTCACGTTGCTCGCACACAGTGTCTCTTCTCTTGTTTCGCCCAGGAACCCAGCGGAGTCACATAATTTTATGTCACTTCATGTGACTCCACTGGGTTCCTGGGCAAGACAAGAGAAGAGACGCTGTGTGCGAGCAATGTAAAGGCAGCCTTGCGGGAGTGAGTGGGAAATCTGCAGTTCAAATAAGGGGGTGGGCGGCATTGGACACATGTTTCGGGAGCGGGTGGGATTGGACACATATGTTGTGGGAGTGGGTGGGATTGGACACATATGTTGCGAGAGCAGAACACACACGTTGCAGGAGCGGCCAGCAATGGTCAGAAATTCAGCGGGAGCGGGTGGGAACAGGCGGGAGAAGGATTAAAAAACAGCCCTGTGCTGAGCTGTAGTGTGTATATCTCTCTCTGTCTATCAATCCATATCAGATTATAAGCATAAGTAAAGTATAGACTGTATTATACACGTCTGCAGGTGATAAATTGTTTTGGTAATGGTGCAGGTGTATGGAAATAAAGTAACTTCAGAAGATAAGTTAATTGCACTTTGTTGTTTTGTGCAAAGTCATTAGTTAACTTACTACCCTTCTATTTTGGGCAGAATGCTATGTGACACAGAATTGCCTCTCTTTATTTGCCCTCTCCTTTCTTAATGCCAGGTGATTCTGTGGTGGGAATGCAAGATCCATTCCTTTCTGTGTGCACGGATGCAATGCTGAGTGCTAGGATATGACATTATATCTCGATGGTCAGCATCAATAGCCAGCACACAGACCTTGCACTTCCTTGATTTTGGGACAGTCAAATTGATCTCCCTAACCAATCCTCCTCACCTTTGCCTCACTTTCCAGTTGCAGGGAACCCAGAATTTCCTCCCTGTCAGACGGTAGGTAATTTTAAACACTTTATTCTGAATTGGCTTTTATTTCAAGCATAATTGTACTTGGGAGCTATGTTTTGTTTACTTTCTTGCTTGTATCCAATTTGTATTGAAAATACAAATAATCCTTCAGTGAAAAAATGGCTCTACAGAGAGCCCATTCATCTGGCAATCTGGCAAACATAATTCTAAAACAAAAAAATAACTTTCGTCACCATTGTAGTTTGTTTGTGTGACTGTTCTAGGCATCAATGCAAGTTAAGCAAGGAGATTATTTATAGTTCTAAGGGTCAACTTGAGCTGTTCAAAAGAAAACCTAGACACCTAAATGAACAAAGACCACAAAATTCTCAAAAATATTATTTTGCTTCTTGTCTAATAAAATAGAACTGCAAGTCGAATCCTGGGCCTTGGCAAGTGCAAACTTCCAAGGGACACTGGTAAGATAGGAGTTGAAAGACAGAAAGGAGATGAAAGCATATCTTGCACATGCTAACTTTTAATTCAGTACCAGTGCTATCATGTTTAGGAATGCCACTCATTGTACATCATGCCACAGGTGAAAGACGTGAGCCAGTGTATACCTACTTGGAAACAAAGATTCTGGATCTAAGAAGGCATCTGGCAACACTCCTTACTGAGCAGGCCCAGGCTGGGGCAGTGTTGGTGAGGGTAGAGATGGGATGGATAAGGTATCTAGGGCTTTGAGATGGGTAAACAGTAAGAGGGGACAACAATTGATAGAGGATGCTGGGGAGACCAGTTCAGATCTGGCATGACACTCTGCCCTGTTGTCGGTACTTCTTCTGGGTTGGCCTGCCGCTGGGGAGGGAGTATGGCTTCCCCCGCTCCCATCTGCCGCTGGGGAGGATGGACGATATCCTCAGCTCCTACCATTAGAATCTGGCGCTGGGGAGGGAGGACCAGTTCCTCCGCTTCCGGACTGGTAAGCTGCCGCTGGGGGGACTGACTGGCTGCACCATCTCCTGGGTCCTCACCCAGCCGCTGGGGAGGGATGCTGTCTGCCGCATCTCCCTGGATATCTGCCAGCTCCCTTGGTTTGGATATGTCGCTGGGGAGGGAAGACCTGGGCTTGGGCTCTGCCGCTGGGGAGACTGGCTGTGTGACAGGGCCAGGCTAGCTGGCTCATGTGTCATATGAAGTTTAGCCGGGTCACGGAGCACTTTTGTGTCTAGTTCCGTATACCGTGACCCGATAATATTTTATATTGTGTATTATTGTGTAACTGGCCCAGAGACTGATGTGGCTTCAGCTCCAGCATTCAAAGAGACAATCCTATAATCTGTCTGGGGCTCTTAATCAGCTAACACAGCCCTGTCTGCCCAGACGGCACCCGCACTACAGGGGGGATAACACAGGTGGGGGAACCCATTGTATCCCTTAATCCCCTCATGAGCGCCATGATGACTGCTTACGAGCCCCAAACACACGGAGACTGTGACATCATGCTAGGGGGCCAGGGCCTCACTCAATCGTTCACTGATTACCAGTTACTACTCGGTTCCAACCCTGGCACACGACTGTAACCCGGCACCAACAACGATGTTCCCGCACTCCTGAACGTAGTTGGTGAAAGTCTCATTGACCCAATCCCTTCCCATCTCACCCAGTCTCTTTCATCTACCCTTGTCCCTACTCTAGCTCATATCTTCAATCTCTCCCTCACTACAGGATCTGTCCCATCCTCCTTCAGGTATGCTACCATTACTCCGATCTTGAAAAAGTCCTCCCTTGACCCGAATGAGCTCTCCAATTGCCGTCCCATATCTCTACTTCCTTTCACCTCCAAGCTTCTTGAAAGAATTGTTTATTTCCAATTAACTACGTTTCTGGATTCCAACTCCCAACTTGACCCTCATCAATCTGGTTTTTGCCCTCAACACTCTACTGAGACCGCCCTTACTAAAGTTACTAATTACTTACTCATTGCTAAATCCAAGGGCCACTACTCCATGCTAATCCTACTGGACCTTTCTGTTGCTTTTGGCACTGTGGACCACCCTCTTCTCCTTCAAATGCTTCATGATCTAGGCCTCTGTGACTGTCATGTTCTACCCAGGCTGTGGAGCTGCATATCTCTGTCTTGCTAAAGTTTTTCTGTTTTGCTACAATCCGTTCCTGGATTTCCTTATGCTCTGTTCTGATCTTCCATTCCTTGCTTCTTGTTCTGCTCTTTGCTTCAGCTCTGTTTCCTTTATAAGGTGTGCCCCACCCGTTATGTTTGTCTGCAGTCTAAAGGTATGTCTCTCTGATATGTGTTTAGATTTCATGTTTGGTTTGTTTAGTACCTCAGCAGGCAGGGTTTAGCGTTAGGACCCACCGTATATTGGAATACTTTGGCGTAGTGGTGGGCTAAGCATACTATGGCCATATGATGTGACAGAATCTCCAATAGTTATCATATAGTCCTAGACTAGTTCCTGTATTAATGTGTGTAGCTTGTTCCTGTAACCTGTATCCCTGGTAGAGGGGTGTCCTGTCCTGTATCCCTGGTAGAGGTGTCCTGTCTTGTATTCCCGGTAGAGGGGTGTCCTGTCTTGTATCCCCGGTGGAGGGGTGTCCTGTCCTGTTAATGTCGGATCTTGAGTATTCCTTGTCTTGTTCCGTTTTGTACCCTGTATTATGTATATCTTGTCTGGTTATGTTTCTTGCCTGGTCTCCCTGTCCCTTGCTCGCTATGTTTCAGCTGTTACTCTGCTTAGCTTCCACACTCCCAGCCTGCAGCATCCCGCTCATGAGTCTAGTGCTATGTCTCATGCCTACTCCAGGGTGTCTGCAGGATATATCTTTGCTTTTGTGGACTACATCCGCTGCTATATCAGGGTGCATGTGTGTGGCTGCACAACCCTAGATGCTCAACACCCGGGTGAGTGCAGTAGCCCTGCACCAGGCCCTGTCCTGTGACTCCGCTACTGCATCCTGAACTCCTGAACCTTTCGTTCACCCCCCACATTCAGTCTGTCTCTAAAAACTGTTGTCTCCATCTTAAAAACATTGCCCGCATCCATCCCTTCCTCACACACCATGCCACTAAGGCTCTTGTCCATGCCCTCATTATCTCCCGTCTTGATTACTGTACCTCTGTCTTAGCTGGTTTCCCTCTTAACCATCTCACCTCTCTACAATCCACCATGACTGCTGGCAGACTCATCTTCCTCTCCCATCCCTTTACTAATGTCTCTCCCCTCTGTCCGCCTCTTCACTGGCTGCCTGTGCGCTTCAGGATTCATTTCAAAATCCTCACTCTTACTTTCAAAGCCCTTCACAGTGCCATCTCCTCACTCATCTCTAAATACACTCCTAACCGGTCTCTCAGCTCATCCAATGATCTCCTTCTATCCTCTACTCTGATTTCTAGCTCTCATGCACGATTACAAGATTTTTCCAGGGCTGCCCCTATCCTCTGGAATGCCCTCCTCCGGCCTATCCGTCTCTCCCCCGCCTTTGGTCCTTCAAAAAATCCCTCAAGACCCATTTCTTTAAGGATACTTATAATATTGCACTTTAACACCTCCATATTCCCTTAGCTCACCTCTCCTAGTCCTTAAGCAATACTTACATTAGTGTGGCTGGTCCATCCCTTACAATGGCACTTTTACCTATTGTCTACCCATTGTACAGCACTATAGAATTTGATGGCGCTATATAAATTATACTCCTGATCCAGTTATGTTGTGTGTATAATATCTGTATGGGTCCAAATAAAGTCAGTTCCTGTTTTACCTCATTATGAGGTCTGTGTGCTGTCCTTGTCAGGACAGTAAAGCACTGTATTGCTATTATACAGTGCCACCGAGGCACCTGAGTAGAGGTGTCTTCTGCTGTTTTTGATGCTAGTTCCACCCGACGATGGAAGTCTTGTATTCCTGGTGGTTATGGGGAGAAGGAAGCAGTATCAGGCGGGTGTACCCAGTCTGGGTACATGTTGGTCCCGTCAAAATACTATACAGCCTTCCTCAAAACCTGGGAATAGTTAAAAAAATGTTTTTTTAAAATGTGGTGCGGAGCTGGATAGCCCGACCGACTACCTCCGCTGTCTTGTGCTCCCTTAGCCTGGGACACACACACTTTCCCCAGTTTCCCAGTCACTAGCCAAGACTCAGTGTATGGTATAAACCAAAATGAAGACTGATTTATTTTAGACACACATGGCTGGATATAGCCAGCAAAACACACATTAACATAAAACAAGATATTGGGATACAAACCGCCCCCTTAATCTGCCTGCCAGAGACAAATAGGGTCCCAACCTCCACTATGTATTACTGGCCTCAATCAGTTCCAGGGATGGCCGGGGTAAATGCCTGTAGTGGAGGAACTGAAGGGGGGGTGACTTATATGACACATTAATGCCCCATGGGGTGGGGGGGTGTCTGATATTAAACTGAAACAATGGCGGTCACTCCCTGCTTGCAGATTCTGGCTGTCTGCCAGAGATAATCCCCTCAGCAAGTGATGGGATGGTATACTGATGGGGGCCCAAAGCCAATAGGGAGGAGGCTTGCTGTCAGGCCTCTCCAGTGGCCCCAGTGATGGAGGTTTCCGTCACATGTGGTAACATGTAAAAATGATTCCCCACTGATGTCAACATCAGGGGAACCATCCAGCTTCAACAAAATGTAAAAGTTCAAAAAATATCTAAAAATAGGTGTATTTTTATGATCAAGTTCTAAAATGAGCATTATATCTTCACAAAAATCTTAGCATGTAATGAGTTAAAATACTGCCATTTGACATACCCATGGGGTATTTAAGAAAAATGTATGATTTGATAGGATAAATCAAATTGGCCAGGTTTAAAAATGTCCCAAATAGGGTCACATGCTGACCAGATGTCAAAATTCCCCAATAAACATATGCATAGCATCACTGTTCTCAGGAGATGTTGCTGAATGCATACTGGGGTGTTGTTTAACAGTGACATACACCAGGAGCTGTAAATGCACAATGTGTGTGTGAAAAAAAATTAATACAAAGTTTGATGAAGGCTAGTAGTAGAATTAATGCATGGAAAGTGTACCAGCATTTGAAACACCCTAGTGTGTCTACTTTTCAAACATATATGGTTTGGTGAATTGAACTGACTGCCTGATGTCCTGATAATAATGATTGTATTTCTGTGAATTAAAGGGGAGCCATGACTCTTATTTCCCTCAGGGACTGGTGAAACAAGCAATACAGCACCATCAGTATTTCTTTCTAGAAAGAAAAAAAACATTTTACATTCATTCCGATAAATATTAGTAACTATGTAACATTTAGTAACTATGCATATTTTATTCTGCAGCAGGTCCCAGCCAAAAAATAGCCTTTCTTTAATTTTGATTAAGTGATTATGGAAAAACAACACATTTTACTACATCCAGGCCTTTGTTCCTGACATAGATCTAAAAATTGTCCAAGGTCATGAAGTCAATGCTGTTTATGTATTGAATTTAGAAATAAACACACCTCACTTGATGTGTTTTCTGTGCAATTCTGTCTGGGTATTGGAATTACCATTAGTTACAGATCTGTTAACCATATAGAGCCATACATCAAGTCATCCTTACAGTGATTTACTGTCATGTAGTGAAATCTTTAATACTGAATGTGTGATTAAACAAAGGAAATACTATGAATGATAGACCAAGTATATTATGTGTTGAGCTGAAAGAAGCAAAGTCAGCATTAATTATTGCTCATCTAGTGGCTTTCATTCTGGGTGCAAACCCAACCAAATTCTAGTGAAAGGGTGTCAAAAACACATGATCCTCAAGATTTCCTTAAGAAGAACAGTATTTTCTTAAGGCACCATTGTTAGGCCTTAAGTCCAGTTATAGCCATCCTAAAATCTAAAGGTGTATATTTAAAAAAAACATTAGTTACAAAATAGTGTAAAATAAAGCCTACAAATATTCTTTAAATCTGCTGCATTACAGTTGAGATATTTTCTCATGTTAATGGACATAACATTAAATGTTACTGTCATAATGCAAAATTAAAACAGGTGTAATTATTACAACAGGATAATGAAACAGGTACTTGAAAAGGTTGAATTATACTCCCTTTTCGGTTTGTTTCTGTAATAAAGTTGAGAATTATTGTTGAGATGAATGCATTTGTGGTTTCACACATGTACTTGCACTAATACACACTGTAAGTTACTAATATCACACAGGGACATGTTTAAGCGGAAACTATCCAAGCAATGTATGCATTTGTGCCAATAGCAATACTGTATTTTCAGTCACAAAAGTCTCTAGAAGCTCCTGTCAGTAGGATTAATGTCACACATAACAAAGCTTTTTTCTTCCATGCCCAGGGGACTAGAGATCAAGTATCTACAGCACAGTCCTGCATCCTACACTAAGCCTTCTGATTAAAAAACAGTCTATTTGTTCAACTCCAGTTTTGTATTTTATGTTTATTTGGTGTACAAATACTTAATCTAGATCCTTTTATACAGATTAATATATGCCATACTTAAGCACCTACTGTGATCATGGGTACGTAAAGGGAAATATTCTCCTCGTTCTTTCCCATGGTGCATACCAATGTGCCCCTGAAGTTCACTCTGGCTTTGTAATTTTGCAGGTGGAATGTACACCAGTTGTCTTCTCCACCGATGTCCTGCCAGAGAAATCTCGACAGGTGGTGTCACCAACAATGGTTGTTTACAGTGAGTGTAAAGTATTAATCTGGTGGTATCTGGTAACTACCGCATATTTGATAAGACGTTTAGTGATACCTATATTATTTTCCTGTTAGCCTGAGATTTTAATTTCTTTATTATATGATTTTTCCGACTTATAAGGCCATATGGCTTCAGAAAGCTGGGATATGATGTCATATCTCAGTGCTCAATCCTGAAGTCGCTCACATACAGAGACAGAAACCGAGCTTTGTAGGAACAGACTTTATGCTCCCACCCATGCCTCAATAAGACGTAAAGAAGTGAGAGTAAGTAAAGAATAAAGCTGGTACAAACTATAATTACTACAAAATGTTGTTACATATAATATTAGAAAACATATGTTAAAAAAGTAGAGCCATTTCTTATTGTGGATAGAAGTATATGTGTACCTATACAATATAACATGTATTGCTATTATTCAGTATTATCTGTCACAATGATAGCACAGCACTTAAAAGGTGTTTTGTAAGTTACATGGGTTCTAATTGTCCATGTTCTAAAAGACACAAGATGGCACTATTGGTCTCCAATAAAGCAAGCCCTAAATAATTCATTGGATATTAAAGTATAACTTTTACTATGTTCTGCTGTCATGAGGAAATTCAGGAATTCTGCATTAAAGAGAGCTAACACATTCATGGGCTAGTTGCCATGCCTCCATGTTACACATTCATTAGTAAATTAACTACTTAAATGATATAGAAGAATAGACCTGTTACACCCTTGTAGCAAATGTTCGCGTAAAAGAGCCAAGTTGCTGATGTACATTGGCTTTGGGCAACTTGTTATTTGAAAGCTTTCCTATTACTAGAATTAAAGGCTGTAGGTGTGGCCTCTAAAAATATGTATTGCAGTCGATCTAAACACTTAAAATACAAGAAAATTACTTTTGCACTCAGGACAAGTGAAAGTAAATGAAATATTTTGCAGACATATTTAGCTTTGTTTCTTCGTTATTTAAGACTGTTCATCCACAGACTGCATCTGTTATTATAATTTTTATTATCTTTTATTTATATAGCGCCAACAATTTACGCAGCGCTTCTTACAATACATATATTCAAGGGATATGACAAGACTAGAATTGATCGACTAAGACAAACCGATACATTAAGTGGAAAGACCCTGCTCGCAAGCTTACAATTCAGTTGAGACGTTAACTCTGAAATGCTGAGCTGTTAGCATAACAACACTATATATGTCAAGGCACATAAAGTCTCTGTAACAAAATGCAATATAATCTCTCCCATCTGTTCTGGTTTTTACCTGTTTCTATAGAGACCACTGTACCATGACATTCCTCTGGCCCGCTGCTTTTGTATATGCTTTCACTTGAGGAAACTGAAAAGAGCTAGCAAAGATATTGATTGACCTTTAAAAATTGAGTGGGCAGCCGTTTTTCACTTGCACAACAAATACTAATAATAGATTACTTTTTTTGAAAAGCTACACTAGTTTGAAAACAGAATTCATGCTCTCAATTTGAGAAAGTTACTTTAAATAGTAAAATATTATTGTCATTACCTTTTATTTCCATTTTGCTAACTATTTACACAGTGCTTCTTCCAGTACATACATTTAAAGGGTATGCAAAAACTAAAATTGACAGACTAAAACAAACTTAGGTAAAGAGGACAATTACAATCTATAGAGTAATAGAAACAAGTAAAAATCAAATGACATCGTATGTTTAAGTTATTGTACAAATGAATAGTTCCCAAGTTTCTGTCCCTAGCAAACATAACAGGCTGGTAGTAACATAACCTCTTACATCAGGAACAACCAACAGGCAGACTAGATGGGCCGAATGGTTCTTATCTGCCATCAAATTTTATGTTTCCAGGTGGCATCATTATGTCACACTCATTCTATCCTAAGTGACACCCCATTACTGCCTACTTTTGTCCATCACTCAAAATGGACATTATGTACACTCAATGTTTTAAACTCAGTTGAGAATACCCACTTTTGGGTGTGTGTGTATCCACAGGGATTCAAAGCAGCAAAATTGCAGATTCCAGGTGAATCACCTATCCACTACTCCACCCGGTGGATCCTGCTTTCCTGTTTTCTTCTGCCTCTTCTTGGCCACGTTATTCGTATGTGATCTTGACACACCTGCCCCTCATTCAGGCAATTAAGACCCAATATAAACCAGGCATTACCCTAGCCTCAGTGCTAGAGCATTGTGTTCCTGGCCTTGTATGCTGAGATGCTGAGATGCTGAGATGCTGAGATGCTGAGATGCTGAGATGCTGAGATGCTGAGATGCTGAGATGCTGAGATGCTGAGATACTGATTTGCTAAGATACTGATTTGCTGCATCTGATCTATCTTCTGTGTTTGACCCTTGGCTTTGGACTCTGACCTCGTTCTAGTGTTTGTCCCTTGGTAGCCTGCTGATCGTCATAGTCTGGTTCCTGACCTCTGGCTTGGACTGCAACTATTCTTTGGATAATCCTTTGTACTGTGAATTGCCACTACCACCTGCTGGCCTGCTGCGGTCTGCCAGCATCCCTGCCAGATGGCTTCTAGCTGTGTCCCCTACCAGAGGGCTTCCAACCATGCTCCTGCTGTGTGATCTGCCAGAGAGCTTCCAGTTTCCTGCCTGTACCCAAGTTTACATCCTGCTCGTGCTTGAAACATCTATAGATGGCGCCCAAGAGGAAGACTAGGGATAAAGTGGAGAGCAGCGCTGAACTGGATACATTGTCAGCCTGCCTTCTGTAATGCTCTGAATCTGAACCTGCCCCTGCATTGACAATCCTACCTGATCCAGCAACAAGTGCCGTTACACAATGCTTGTGTCAAATAATCAGCATTGTTCATGTTGAACCAGACTGGAACCAAATAAACAGGAGAAAAAGGAGCTAGAGTTGGTGAAACACATACGTTCACTGGCTCCCAGAGAGGAGGATCCCTAGCAGTTCTGCAGGGGACCTGGATCCTTCTCTCTGGCAGCCGGTGAATGTCTGCACCTCCCCGGCTACCTGACACTTCTGCTGGGGTTTCTATGATGGAGCGCTGGTGTGACATGACCTTCCTGTGCTTCTCATAGAAGCCCGGTGGAAGTGTGGGATAGCAGCGAAGGTTGTCTACACACATCGGAGTCTGGAGCACAGGAGCAAGTCTGGGGAAGCATTGCAAAGTATGTGGGGGGCAGAGTGGCATATCAGGAAGGCAGAGTGGCATATATGGGGTATAACACATATCTGGGGGGCAGATGTGCATAGGAAATAAAAACAAGAAATGCATTTTTCTCAATCATAGTTTTTATGAAATATGAAAAAATTATTTATTTACTAGAAAAACGGTTTTCCTATAGGGTAGTCTTATATTCAGGCTTTTTATTCCTAAATTAATATTCACATTTTGAGGGGTCATCTTATAATCGTGGAAATACAGTAATACATAAGATTTATTCATTTATTCAAATTACATACATTGCATACAAAACTTTCCGTGGCTCAAATGGGATGATATTTTTGTCTCAGTATATATTGAAAAAAATAAAGTAATGAAATACATAGGAAACAAAATATAACTGCAACTAAATATAACATGTAAATTGAAAAGACCAAACGTTCATGTTCTGGTAAAGATCTTATCAGGATCAAGATGTTTAGGGACATCCTCATAATAAGTTTAGAAACAAGTAATTAGAATTTGGTAGTAATTCCTTTTCTCTATTATTCACTGATATTCCTGGCTAGGTCACACTAGTAATTAAGGTAGAGCACCGACTAGCTGAATAAATGCCTGACGTATGTTTCACTGGCATAACTACCGGATTCGTCAGGGGCTAATGTTTCATTCGGGTAGGGTTATTTCCCTTTCTTAGAGTAGGAATGGAGACTTACAATTTCATTGCTTTTCTCAGTAGAGAAGACTTGCTGATCAATCTTGCCCTAGCCCTGCTTCTTTTAATAGAAATGATTAGTCTGTTCTGTTTCATCTCATGATACATATTACCTGACCTCTAGCAGAGTGATTAATCTATTTCTACACACAGAGCAACTTCAGCCTGATTGATTCGCAACTGGGTAAATGCAATCCATTGGCATTTACTTCTATAGTCTCATAAATTACTTTCCCCTAACTTCTTTTTGCACCATAGTTTTTTTCACAATATGACAGTATTTCATGTGTCTGGAATGTAATATTAGTGTACTATCATTATTTAGCATAGGCAGTTCTTCAACATTAAATTGTAGATTTGTTTTATCCAAATGCTGCCTTGCTTTGCCCTTGTTTCAGCAAAATGACTCCTGTTTCACCTATTTACCAGTCTGCTACATGTCATTATCGGGTGCTGTCTTATTCCTAGGTGATCTGTTGTCTTATATGGACTTGACTTGTGAGTATATGCATTTAAGATCTTTTATGGTGCCTCAATGCACCATTATACATGCATTCCTGTATCTCGATGTTGTGGTTGCATCAAGCATTTTGTGTCAAGATGACTACTTAAACTGGTTGCAAAATGCATACCACTGCCCATTTTATGAGCCTTTGGAGATCTTTTTGCTTATTAATAAACCAGTATTATCAGTCCCAGCGAGGTTGCTAAAACCACATGTTCCGCTACCTTTGGGTTTGATATTTGATATATTGATGATCTAGTTACATGGACCATATCTGAATTCTGCCTGCACTGAACCTTTGGTCTGATCTTGTTTTTTGAGTAAGTTTTCCCTTAGGTCTTGGATCATCAAGAGCATTTGCTAAATCCTGGTTACTATAGGCTTAGTTGAAGGGGTCCACGACTGTTATAGGTGAAGAACCTGCAGTTCCAGGGTTTATCTTAGCCCACAAACCCAGGATCCTTCTGCAAATCTTGAGTTTCTTAGAACCATTGAACATTGCTTCACCCATGCATAACAATGGCATTGCATTGGCAACAAGTGGTTTTCCAGAGTGTTTCACATAGGAAAACCTTGCAGATTCAAAGGAAGTATGGGAATGATAGACTAATCTTGTATGATGGTGGTCAGCACGAGTGGCAGTTACACAAAGAAGTAGCTTTAATAGCTTAACCCCTGTTTTGGGCATTCTGTCCTGGCAATAGCATTTAACATGGGTGAGATGTATTATAATGTAATAGAATATTCAAACTAAAATATAGTTTATACATATAAAAATTCAAAAGAACACCCTATATATATATAATGTGATACTGTGATGATGACTCCTGTGGTCATATTAATCATAGTCTAATTGTCCCTGTTGATACTTGACATTTCTGATGGAGAAGCTGCTGAAGTAGTTTTAATTGTTTCTCCTGAACGTGTTGAGGAGAAAAATGATGAACAATGTCTTCCCGTTAAAACTGATATTGTCCCAGAAAGGCTAGCAGTATGGTCCAGGCCTCGAATGACCATCTGGTAAACCAGGCAGATGCCTTGCCAGCTGCGTTAGATTTTAGCTGCAAACTTTTCTTGCAAAACCTGGTCACAGTTACAGTGCTCTGGACAATGTCGGCCCCCCATTTCCTTGTACAGAATCCGCACTGATTGACCATTGGCCACCACCTGTAGCTGAACATTTCTCTCATAAATTATAATGGGTTCCCTCACGCACACTCTAAATGTTGTCTTTCCCTTCACATGCATTCCAGGACCCTGCCAAGTCCGGCAATCAGCTGATTCCACTTGTCCTAGTAGCGTACCTAGCAGTCCGGGTCCCGGGAAGCCCCGTCAATTTTTTTTTTTAACGTGGAGGAGAAAGAGTCTCCCCCGCGAGGCCTCTAACTCTGTCGCGGTGGCGGCATGTCACGCTGAGCGCCAGAATATAACGTCATATTCCAGCGCTCAGCAGTGAAGCAGCGTGCGCCGTGGCAGAGCAGGGAGACGGAGGCGTTTTGCTCCCACCGCAGGACTTCTGGATGGTAAGTCCAAAACCTGTTTGCCTTTGACTACAAAGGGGGAGAGGGTAGATAATGAGAAACAAGGGAGAGTGAGATAGTGAGACGAGAGGGGGTAGATAGTGAGAAGCGAGGGAGAGGGGTAGATAGTGAGAAGGGAGGGAGAGGAGGTTGATGGTGAGAAGGGAGGGAAAGGGGGTAGTGAGAAGGGAGAGGGGGTAGATAGTGAGAAGGGAGACGGGGGGGTAGATAGTGAGAAGGGAGGGACTGTGGGCTACATATGAATGAATGTGTGGATGAATTGTCTGAATGAGGGGGATAATTAATGAGTTTGTGAATGCATTCATGAATGTGTAAATTATTTGTGTGAATGAGAGAATAAATTATTGTGTGAATTAATTATGTGAATAAAAGTGAATTATTGAGTTACTATAAAAGTGTTTGTGTATCATAGATGTATAATTGATTTGTGGAAAGGCAAAGATGGCACAAACAGGATGTTTGAGCCTTGGAGACCAAGATGACACAGGCCGGGCTGTTTGGGGACAAAGTTGACTCATTCTGGGCTGTTTGGGGACAAAGATGGTAAGTCCTATGTGTGTCATTTGGGTGCTTGTCAGGTTCTATGTGGGCAGTGTGGACGCTAGGGCTGGCTTTGTGTTGCGCAACCTGTTATCAATGCATGTAATTTAGGAGTTTTATCTACACTTTTATTGCTGCGTTTTTATGTGATTTCCAGTTGATCTATACCTGCAATGCCTTGTTTCCATACATTATTATTGTATACCTGCAAATACGGGATTTGTATGTCTGATTCTATGCCTCCACTGCAGAGGTCACATGTGAACAATAATAATAACAACATTAATATATATATATATGATTGCGAACAGCAATCACACTTATATCATGCCCAGACAACCAGTACATGCTAGAACCTGAGAATGCCTGGGCATTGCTGTTAACAATCATATATATATATATATATATATATATATATATTGTTAATTAATATTATTTGATTTCTTTGTCCAATTTTGGTGTGTTGGGGGTTTTTGTGTTCTTTTTTATGGTGGGGGGCCATTTTCAGCCAAGTAAATGCTGAATTTTCGGTTACGGTATACTAAGCCAGACACTGAAGTGGTAGGCCTACACCACATCACTGTTTGGCTTAGTATATAGTGATAGGGGTTATGCTGCACTATTGTCAATGTCTGGCTCAATGTATAGTGATAGGGATTACGCTGTACCACCGTCAATGTCTGCCTCAGTATATAGTGATAGGTGTTATGCTGTACCCCGTCAATGTCTGCGCCAGTATAAGTGTGTGTGGGGGTGCCACATACAGGATCTGCCCCAGGCGCCAAATACTATAGGTATGACGCTGACTTGTCCAGAGGCTGCCTAGTCCCCCCATTGCGAAATGTGGACAAACATGGCATTTTCCAGAACCTAAAGTGTTAAACCCAAGAGCCGGGACTTAGCTCTCAATTCTGGGACTGTCCAGGCGAAACCTGTACAGGTGGAAACCCTAGTCTGAGGATGTGATTACAAAGTAGAATTAAGGGGCCACTGCCAAATTGCATGCACTACTACAAAGCAAAACAATGAGTACCATGCTTCTAAGCCATAATATAGAAGTTACAGGTATTAAGAAAAATGCATCTGCCTCACAATTCTTTCCCATAATGCATATTCTACCTTGGCCGCATATGAACGCTATACATTTTGTGTGAGAGAAAATATATGTGGTCTGTCTGGGCTATAACGCGTGTTTATTCCTTTGGAATATTCCATGCGCATCATTTATTCTAAATAATTTCCAGACCTAACCTATTTTCCAGCACTTTTTAAACAGATGCGTTTTACATTCTATACATTACGGTATATGAAATAGCCGGTAATCACTAAGCCCTCCCCCATAGGCGGTGACACAGGAAGCAGTTGTTTGTGTCATCCTATCGCTGCACACCTGGCGGTTGCTGTCGGAAGCATGTGTTCCTGTATGTCAATGGGTCTGTAGATCATGCGATAAGCAGACATGGGGGCCAGCGTCACCCGCGTCTTTAGAAACTTTAACGTGGAGAACCGTGCTCACCGGCTGATTGGCAAAGACAAGCCCACCGCGGCGCCCCTGCACCCGAGCGCGAAGAAAGCCCAAGAAGCTGTCTTAGCCAGTGAGTGGCAAACGTGCTCTTATAAGATATATAGTCATCCGTGTTAATTCACGTTATGCACTAAGCAAACTGTATGAGGGCGGACATTGTTATAATGTGTTGGGTCTTCTCATGTCCTCTCCGGCACATAGAGGGAGGTGAAGGTCACGGAGGTAGACCTTGTCTTCAGCTATGGCTGTAATCTCTCTGTGTATAATATATAAATATATATATATATATATAACAATACAATATAAGATATATATAATGTCTCAATAAGCGAACGGTATAGGTTAAAACGCCACAGCACTAGCCGTAGTTTACTGATGGTGCGCGCAGTGTCCTTGTCCTGGAAGAAAATTGACAAGCTGTGCATGCTGGGAGATTGTGTTCTGCTAGGGCGTTGAATGCTGGGAGTTGTAGTGCAGAGACAAATTACAGCTGGTATGTTTGGCTTAGGATTGTTATGCATATGATAAGTGTAGATATAGGCAGCCAAAGGGTTCCCATGTAATATCTCTTTGTATACTTAATTGCTGTTTTATTTTGTTAAGTTATTTTGTTTCAGTGCCATTTAGAGTATATTGTTTATCAAGTTTAAGTAATCTTATCAACATTTTCTTAGAAGAAATTCCTTCCAAAGCAAACCTTTATTTCAGTTTAACAGGCAGCAGGAGTAAGTGAATGTTTTGGCCCAAAAACTTAAGAGCACTTTATTTTATTACTATAGTTACCCCCTTTGTGATGCAGAGCCATTAAACACTAGTGTTATTCCATAGAATTTGGTAAGTAGAATAGATGGTTTCTTTCTCACCAAGCTTTTAACCATATCTTTCACATAACTGTTGAATCAAAGTGACTGGAAGCAAATATGTGATATTCTGTAGGGTCAAATAATGAATGTGATTGTTTTGTCTTCTTCTTATAGAATATCCAGACGTTAAGGATCACGTTCACAAAAAAGATAATCTACTTCTGTCACGGTTGAAAGAGGTTTATGTTGCTTCCACAGACCCATCAAATGAGGTGAAGTAACTGGCAATCTTATTTATCGAGATGTAAAAGACACACATCTCCAGTAACCAACAAGTTGTCGCACCGCACAACAAGCGATACACAAAGCATCAATTTTAAACCGTAGATGCTGCTCCCTCACAAGTACTTTAGTCGCAAATAATTATTAAAAGCAGGGGCGCAAATACATGTAAAAGAAAACACAAAATAAACAATAATAGTGTAGTATATTTAACCCTTTAAACTGGAACTGTACGCAATACTCTAGGTGAGGCCTGACCAGAGATCTGTAAATCAGACATAATCGCCTCCCTCTTCCTGCTACTAATGCATTTCCCTAGGCAACCCAGCAACCTGCTTTCTTTTACAAAAGCTTTGCTGCATTGTCTGCTTCCGTTGTCACTGACAGAACAGCGTCCCCAATGCTATATTCTGCCTTGGGATTTTTATGCCCCAAGTGCATTATTTTACAGCTGCCACATTCGTGACCATTCTTCTAACTTACTTATTATTCGTTATGTGAGTTGTTCCAACCGTTATGTCTACTCCATTGCAGACCTTTGTATCATCTCCAAAAAGAAATACCATACTATTATTACCTTTTGTAGTAATAATAAAAATATTAAAAAGTAACGGGTCCCAATAGGGATACCTGAGGTAGCTAACTAATAACATGTCTTTCATCCGTATATATACCATTAACTACAACCTTCTGCCTCTTATCGCACAACCATTGCTTTATCCGCTTAATTCTTTTTACATTCATAATGTCTGTATTATCCTTTCAGCTATGGTCATTTTGCAATTTCTATTTCTACTTTTTTTTTTTATTACATGACTTAGTTCCAATTCTACTACATTTTTTAATGTATCAATAGCTTTGCCTCTTGTATAGACTGGACAAAAATAAGATTTCTCCTGAAACTTATGTGAAGCAGAGGTCGTATCTGTGTAATAATTAGTAGACTCTGAGGCTAAATAATTAGCATCTTATATAATGCATAGAACTGACAAATTGTAATTTATGTGCATATCTCTCTTTCCGACATCCAAATTAACATCATTGTAGGGGTAAAACAGAACTGACTTTGAGGACAGCACAGGTATTTATACGCACAAACATGATAGGATTGAAGGTATAATCTTATCACCTCCCAGACAGCCCGGCACCTCCATGCAGTTCTATGGCCAGCAATGGCCACCCGACAGAGTCACTATTTCTATTGTATGACTGGCCGTTGGTTGATGCTTTGTCTTAAAATCAAGCAAATATGGTAATTTCAGTTATGGATTTAGGTATGTTAAAATTTGCGAAGAGAACTGGTCCCCTTTAAAGGAGTTTTTCTATACAAAACTCATATGCTTACCAGCTCGTTCAAGAGTATAGCAAACTGTATAACTGTTTGCTACTTTCTAAAACATAGTAACACTTACCCATCATATACTGCCATTTAAACAAACGTTTAAATTAAATTAAAAATATGTATGCTAGTTTAAAATAAATGTTTAAACAAAATATAAAGTGTAATTTGTACATAGGTATATTTTTTTAAATATCTGCTCCTGCACATGTACAAAAAAAGCAAATAATCTTTGTGCCTTTCTTTGCGGCCTGTCTAGTAATCCCACATGTGGTAATGTTCTCCGTTTGAGACCCATTACAGTTTTCTTCCCTGTAGGTTTTTAAAATCATAGTTTGTACTTCACCGAATAGATCCCTTGCTGTGTTAGGTTAAAAATAAATAAATGCTGAATTTTGTAGTTCTGTTTGCCAGTTAGCATGCAGATTTCAACAAAAAAACCCCAAAGACTTCCAGTTTTGCTCTCTCTATGCCACATAATAATTTTTATTAACTTTAATTATTGCAGTCGTTGTATTCTAGCACTTTATAGAGTTGTTCAAAAAAATGCAATAAGATCCCATTTTGCGCTAGTGTTTAATTATAAATATTTACATTAATTTAAGTCATGGGATGGGTATTGCATATGCTGTAAATGTGGATATCGCATTTTAGGCAAACAAGAATTCTGAACTGCAAACCTCATGATATCTAAAACAAAAATAGCGCTTGCAGGCCAACACTTTTGTGCATTATACTTCACCTCGTCTAGTCTCTCACCTCCCTGGGCATCCCTCTCTCTGTGCATCCTGACATTCCCACTCAGCATCCACCTTCTCCGTCTTCAGACTGGATAAGCACATTCATTTGCTTTTCATCTGCTATTCTCGGCATTACATGCAGCTGTGCAGGGAAGCAGTGGGGCTTGTTTAGACAGAGCTGCTCAGCAGCTCTACTCGTGTGCAGGGAGGGAGGGGGTCTGCTCAGCAGCTTGACACTTTTCATGTGCAAGGAGTAAGGGGGGGTCGTTCTCACCAGCTCTACTTATTTTATGTGCAGGGAGGGAGGGGACCTCATTTTCTACCTGTTTTATGTGCAGGGACGGGGGTTTAAGGGTGCTTAAGAAAGGGAAAAAGAAAAAAAAAACCTTTTCCCTGCACTTGGTTATACCTTTTGCCACAGTAAATCTCAAACATTCCCCCAACACTAACAAATTATACATAGCATACAGGGTGTTTTGATACATATAAACAAACACCTTTTGTATGTGGTAGCAAGGTTGTTTTTCTTCCCTAAAGCCCAAGGTATCTCATGCTTCCCTTGTCAGTTGAAACAAATGATATAGCCATATATCAGGTCATCGATCATCATCAGGACAGTACCCCCACGGGGGTATATGCAGCTCCTTCCTTCACTCCAAAGGAGGGTCAGGTCTTCAAACCCCGCAACACACCTGTGCGCGCGCACATACACATACACATACACATACACACACACACACACACTTAAGTTGTCAAGGAGGGGTGGTAGCTAGAAGGCACCCATGCACGCATGCATTGTAAGCCAGTGTCTTCAGGGACTTGGATCGTCTGTGGTATTTGGATGGTAGCTGTTTCTATGTAGCCTATGTTATCTTGTGTCCAGTCTACCACCCTGACTGCTTATTGTACTACCTGTGGTAAACCATGGAGTGCCTCATTGTTAATCACCCAGCCAGACATTCTGACTGACTAATAAGTCTACGGAGGCTGCCATAAAAATCAGCTCAATTTGGTGATTATGCAAGGGAAAGTCGCACAAAATATTGCACAACTGACAACAATGGCAGCCTCCAGGTCTACAGATAAAGAAGATTACTTAAATAAAATAAGATAAAACCATTTTTTGACATTGTTAAAAAACATAGGATTTTCTCCTTAACCAAATGTATTTGTCTCCATTAACCATTATTCTTGCACAAATATATGAAGATGCCACAAATGAATTCCTGTTTTCGTTAAAGACCTTTTTCTTGCATTTGAATTAGGTAAAGGATACAATCTTCAACCCAGCTGAGCATGTGGAATACAGATCTCCTAAATTGTCTGTGAAGAGTGAGCTATCTGCTCTAATAGATGTGGAAAACATTCCTAAGGGAAAGATTTCTATACCAGAAGCTCTGATGGCCCTCAACAATCACAAACACTCTCCAGAAATCTGGACTGCAGAAAAAATTGCAAGTGAATATAACTTAGAAATCAAGGACTCACAATCTCTGCTAGAATTTTTTATACCTTTTGAGGTGAAAATCATTCCACCAAAGGACACCCGAGAAATAACTGAAAGATAAAAATAAGTTGCGTATGTATTTTTCCATGATCTTGTATAAAATAATTTAGCCGTAATTACTGAATGTGGTTTTTTTTTTCCTTCCTCTAAGTTTTTAGTAGGGTATCCCATAATAATTCAATATAGATCTTAAGAAGAACAAAAGCAGCTCCATATGAAAATGAACTGCTCTAAGCTCAATAGAGAGCCGCTTTCCTGTTGTGCGTAGACTTGTATAAACACTACTGGTCACTCTCTTCCACACTATTAATAAACTGTGTGAGTGCTGTAAGATTGAAACTTTTTATATGGGCAAATAAGTCCTGTGGGGTCTCCTCTCGTCTCAAAATCTTCATGGTTTTGTGAAAAACTAAAATTTATATTCAGAAGAAATTACATTTGGTTTTATAGGTATCTATTTGAGTGTGTTTGGTGTATAATATATTTATGTATGAAGCCTATTACCTAGAGCAATAAAGCCCCATGTAGCGACAGACATACATTGATTTTTCTATATGTTGGTTAACTAACTTGATTTGCTATGAAGTAAGTTTAGTTTGCATTTTGTTAAATGATAAAAACTAAGTGAGTGAACAGAAGAAAATTCTATATCAAATAGATATTGGGTGCGACCACCCTTTCCCTTTAAAACTGCATAAATTCTTCTAGGTCCCTTTTCTGGGGGAAGGAACCTAATCCATGTGCTTCATGAACACATGAATGCAGCAAGACAAGAGAGATGCTTCACTTCTACTAGGGTGAAAGGTAGAGAGTACAAAGTTACATGGTCATGGAAACAGGGAGTCTGACCACAACTGGACCTCCTACAACCTCTTGTTGCACTGCATATTAGAATAAAAATTTATGTTTATACAAGGTACACAAACTTTTATTATTACTGTGTTTGTAACCAATATTATATGTATCTGTATAAAAATTAAAGTATTAGGACCTTTTCAGTAAAGACTATTACCATGCAAATCAAATTTATTGAAGGTGTTTGACCTATTTACCCACTTACACATTAACCAATACAACTCAATAGCAACGTGGGGCTGAATTTTATGGTTCCCCTGTGGTTGATCTGTATTCCTGTGGGATGCCCTTGCAAAGTGGTGTCCACTGGGGCTGATGCCCTGAATCTCAACTCCATAGTCTGGGGCTACAGTATATTTCAGCCCTGAGCTTTCCAAGCTGGCATCCTGCTTGCCCCCCCCCCCTCTTCTCCTCCATGTGCGCAATGCTTTTCTCTTTCAGGGACACTCCCAACATCAGAGGAAGAGCCTGCGCTACCTAGGCGAGGTCCATGTCTCCTTTCCAATAGTTATTAAAAGAGCTTCATAGAATCCTGACAAAACCGTGACAGACTGACGACACCAATCACTACTGACAGAAGTAGTTTCAGAAGGCTGGAAGTTGGCAACTGTAGTACCGCTTCTCAAAAAGGTAGCAGGTAAGACTCAGCCAACTGCTGACCAGTTAGTTTTATGTCAGTAGTGGTAGGTTAACGAGGACAGGATTGTAAATGGTTTGAAGGATCACAAACGACATGGGTTGACTACAGGGAGATCCTGTCAAACTTAACGTAGTTAAATAACTGAGTTTACTAACTACAACTTTTTTGGACTTGGTAACGCAGGTGATAGACCAGAAAGGAGCTGTTTGACACATAACAATAAATTATAAATAAATTGCAGTCTTTGGGTTTGAATGTCTAAATAACTGAATGGATAAGGCAATGGTTGAGTAACAAGAGGCAGAATGTTGTAGTTAATGGGGGTATGTTCAGAGGAAGGATGTGTTATCAGTGGGGTACCTCAGGGATCAGTAGTGGGGCATGTATTTTTGTATTATTATTAGTGATAGTACAGAAGATCTTGTAAGGTATGTCTTTTGCAGATAATGCATATGATTGCAGCAGGGTAGACTTTCCAGATGGAAGGTCCTCTCTTCCCCCACCATCTAAGCTAACATCTTTCTCATGGCTTCCTCACTTCCTGTCCTCTGTTGTTCCTTTTGTCAACCTTGTTGATGTCAACATCCCCATGGCTTAAAAATGTCTTCCCGTTTCCTCCTCTCACATAGCATATTAACTCCCCTAGTCATTAAGATGGTCATACCCTGGACCTTATTTTTCAAGCATGTGCTATCTCACTAACTTCTTTAATTTCCCTTTCCCCTCTCTGACAACCACATCCTATCCAGCTCTCGTCTTCTACCCCCCCAGCAACCTTGGCCAACCAGAGACCTTAGTACTTTCAACCTTCAGAAATTCTCAACCAATTTACTCCCTCTCCTCTTTCCTATCTCAAACATGTCATGCCCTAACTGCGCAACCTCACCACCCTCACATCTGCTCTTGAGCATGTAGTCCCAGCTACTACTCACTCTTCACGACGTGCACATTTCCAACCCTGGCACACAACTATAAAGTGACACCATCAACGTTGTTTCCACACTGCTGAACATAGTTGGTGGAAGCCTATTCTATGTGTGACCCTAAATGACTTTCAGTACTTTCAATTGCCTTCTTTGTCCTATCACAACTACCCCTTCCAATAGCCTTAATGCCACATAATTCAAAAATTAAAGCAAAACTATCACATATAAAGTATCTGCACAGTCCCACACCCTCACGGTCCCTCTGACTCTGTGTCCTCCCATACACTGGACTCTTCATTCTTCTATGCATTGAACCAATTCTCTTTTGTCACTAAAGATGAGGTTCATGCTCTTCTACTTTCCTCTTGTCCAACGCCATGTCCCCTTGATCTGATCCCTTCTCATCTTACCCAGTTGCTTTCATCTACTCTTGTCCCTACTCTACTCATATCTTTAACCTCTCCCTCTACTTGATCTGTCCCATCCTCCATCAAGCATACTACTATAACTCTATCCTGAATAAGCCCTCCCTGGTCCCAATGGAGCTAAGTACCGTCCCATCTCTTTACTTCCTCTTGCCTCCAAGCTTCTTGGAATAATTGTTTATATCCAATGAACTAACTTTCTCGACACTCGGGAGGCTGGGTTAGAAGAGTGGGTGAAAGGTCAGGGGCGGAAATATAGATTAGGGTATCATCTGCATATAGGTGGTACTGGAAGCCAAGGGAAGATATGAGTTGTCCTAGGGAAGAGGTGTAGATTGAGAATAGTGGAGGCCAAAGAACTGAGCCCTGAGGGACATCAATAGGTAGCAGTAGAGGAAAGCAGCAAGTTCCAGTGAATGAGACACTAAAAGTAATCTCAGAGAGGTAGGATTGAAACCAGGGAAGAGCTGTGTCATCGATGCCATGAGCATGGAGGGTTTGTAGGAGGAGGGGTGGTCAATTGTATCAAAGGCTGAAAAGTGGCCTTTTGTTTTAGCTGCAAGGAGGTAGTTAGTATTTTAATTGAATGCCGTCTGTTGAATTCTGTGGATAGAAACTGTAGAGGGTCGAGCATGGAGTTTGAATAAAGGAAATTAGTTCATTGGTACAAATTAGTCGTTCCAGCAGTTTGTATGTTAGCGGAAGAAGTGAACTGGAGGTTTGTTTGATGGGGATGTGGGATCAAGGGAAGGTTTCTTTAGGATGGGAAAGATGATGGCATGTTTGAATGAGAATGGAAATACACCAGAGGAAAAGGAGAGATTAAAGATGTAGGTTAGGGTTGGGGTAAGGGCACTAGGGAGGGATGGTAGGAGATTTAAATGTGCAGGGTGGACTTCAGTAGGTGTAACTGGACTGAAGCAGACGAGGGTGGGTCGTGTTTAGGAGGGAGGTTGATTAACCATATGATTAACACCATGGGGGTTGGACGTTATTCCTGATGTCAATTTTGTTTTTGAAGTAGGTGGCAAGCTCTTGGGCAGAGAAGTTGGAGGGTAAGTGTGGTGCAGTGAGACAGTGAAGGGTGTTAAAGGTGGAAAATAGTATCCATATATCCATACTCAAATACCAGATATCCTTCTATACTGCTTGAGATACTCTTTTCTTCTTTATCCTCTACTTATGGGTTATTCTTTTGGTAATCTATCTGATAACATTCACTCAAATAACTCACTCTCAAACGTGTGTCAGTATTTTATCTACATTTATTCATTGGTTCTCGTAAGTCGCTTTGTTCCCCCGTTTTTTTTAATTTTCTGGTCCGAGCTGCCGTTTGTCATCACATTATAATAAAGATGAACAAGAACAGACGCTTGATGAGAAGTCCACTTCCCTCCGTTGCCCGATCGCATTTCAGAAAGAACTTTATTGAAAATCTACAAACAGAGACACAGATCCGGCACGCAAGTATGAAGGCATTAAAGTGAGGATGCCACCAGGAACTCATTTAAACGGAGTATCGACACGAAGACCTTCAGATTGCAGAACTTTTACCTTTTTCCGTTTATAAATGTATTTTCTCCTGAAGAAGCCGATCTTTTTTCAGCGAAACGGGTTGAGAGTTTGAAGCAGATTTACACAATGGACTTTTATCATCATCCAGATTCGGCTGGGACTCTTTACTCCTATTGTTTGTATGCATAACACATCGGTTCTGCCAGCTTGTCTGTAAATTCTTTGGATTTTCCATATTAAAGATTTATAAGAAGATACTGCATCATTTGTGTTTTTTCACCTATATTTCAGATCCTAAGAAAATCAGAGTTCTTTTGATGACCCTCTTTTGAAGTTACTTTTGTGAGTGCACCTTACACACTTATTTTTTGTCATAACTTACTACGCTATTATTGTTTTTTTATTTTTCCACATGTTCTTGCGCCCCACTTCTGATATATTGAATGAGACTTCCTCCACAGGTGTTCAATGGTACGTGAACACCTTTGCAGGAGATGGGTCTTTGTGGAATATTTAAAAATGTGAAAAGAGGGACACTTTTTTTTAAAAATTATTTTGAAACTCGAACTCACCGATACAAGCAATTGCACTTTACAATGTCGTGCTTGCATCGCCACTTAAAACACGCTTTGTTTTTGTCAGCACAGTCATGCATATTAAAAATAACCAACATATTGAATTGAATTCTCATGAGGCTCAGTGAGACATACTACTTACATGATGCAGATGCTAGCTGTGAACTAAAATTCCCATGATTCTCAGCCAGCCAGGTGTTCACCATAATGCTGGCTGACACACACACACATATATACACGTACACTGCCCTTACACACACACATACATGTACACTGTCCTTACACACACACATTTATACATGTACACTGCCCTTACACACCAACTAACAAATAACTATACTGCTCTTACAAGGGCCCATACACAATCTTATAAACATATACTGCCCTTACACCCTTTTCTCACCATCTCTTATCCCTTACCTCTTCCTCCATCCTTCTTCCTTTTCCTCCAGCTTGTACCCCTGCAAAGTGGAACAAAGGAAGGGATAGGCCGGACAGCGGGACAGAGACCGAAAATCGGGACTGTCCCACCTAAATCGGCTAAGGCTAGAGTATGGTTATACTGAGCTATAGCTGCATCAGGACAGGACGAGAAGTAGATACTTGAGAGAAGTGGACAAAGTGCATCTGTAAGCTGTAGAGTGTTGAGGTCACTGAGGTTTCGGTAGGTTTGTGGTGGTTTCTTGGGTAGAGGAATTGTGGGAGGCATGTCAACAGACAGAAGGGAGAGTTGGAGAAGTAAGATGTAGAACAAAAGTGGGAGAACACTAGGTTGATTTAATGACCGTCATGGTGCGTGGGGGAGGTAGTCCAAGAGAGAAGTAGAACGAAAGTTGTTTTGAAGCAGCAAGTGAGGATGGGTCATCAATAGGTATATTGAAGTCCCCTGGGATTAATGTAGAGATGGTGAAGGAAAGAAAGTGGGACAGCCATGCAGCAAAGTGATCGAAGAATTGGGAAATGGCGGCACAAGTCCCTGTCTGTCTCCAGGTCTAGGAGAAGGCCACCATAAGAGACAGATACATAAATAATAATAGTGAAATGGCAAAGGATGTAAGTAAATTAGAAGAATGGCCATGAATGTGACAGCTGCAGTTTAATGTAAAACAATGCACTTAGGGCATAAATACTCCAAGGCAGAATATAGCATTTCGGACACTGTTCTATCAGCGGACAACCAAAGAGAGGGACTTATTTCTGATGACTTAAAGCATTCCGGTTTGTTTAGAGAGGGGCATTAGTAGCAAGCAGAGAAAGGTGATTATGCCACGTTACAAATCTCTGTTCAAACCTCATTGTGTAGAGTTCTGGAGACCCCATCTGCAGAAGGATATTGATGCATTGAAGAGAGCTCAGAGGAGCTCAGAGCTATTAGGAAAGACTAAGACATATTATTATGGGTAGCTTGGAGGAAAGAAGTGAGAGGGGAGATGCAATAGAAAAATTTAAATACTTAAGGGGATTTAACAAGGTACAAGTGGCAAGCTTATTTAAAGGGAGGAGCAATGTTAGAAGAAGAGGTCATAGTCCAAAACTAGAAGGCCAGAGGCTTAGAGGTAATGTAAGGAAGTTCTACTTTACTGAGTAGTAGATAAATGGAATACGTTCCCTGCAGAAATCGTGGAGGCTAATACAGTGAGGGAATTTAAACATGCATGAGATAGATATAAAGATATTACTATTGGATCAGGCAAAGGATGGATAGGGGTTTCAATCAGGAAAAATGGGCAAGCAAAATGTGATGTTTCTTTTTTCGTTTGCTTGACCCTGTGTCTTTTTTAATTATCAGCCTCTCTGTGAACCAGGTCTCCTGGTGCACTTCCGCAAAAGGATGAAGCATCGGGGCACACCCTTTCTCAGATTGAGGAATGGGGGAGAGGCTATAAAAGTGGTCCAGGCTCTGCCCTTATGCACATTCTGCAAGAGCCCTGGTTCACAGAGAAGTGAACAAAGAAATAAGACACATGGAGAAGTGGACAAAGCAGCCAGAGGAGAAGCAGAGCTACTGAAAAGGAGACGGGCACAAAAGCATTTGTGGATAATATAGTTTTATTAATTAAACCCTATCAAATGTCTGTGTCATATGATACTTTTAACAATTTCCAGGCCTGAGTCTTTAATATCTTAACGTCTGGCTCAGTATATATTGATGGGAGTTATGCTGTACCAACATCTGTGTCTAGATTGCTATATAAAGATAGTAGACATGCTGTAAATCCTGGCTAAGTATATAGTGGTGGGAGTTATGCCATAGAACAGTCTGTGTCTGGCTTGCTATATAATGGTAGGAGTCATGCTGTACCACCATCTGTGGCAATGCACTTGTGAAAGTAAGTGTCCCTGAATGACATGTGCTGTGCTAAATCGGAGGTTAGAGGTACTCTGAATTAGTGAGTGACTAGAAAGTCTCCCGCAAAAAAGATTTTTCACTGAAACAACTGCATGGTGAACATCTGTCAGTGAATCAGATCTATCAATGGTTAGATTCTGAAATTTTCCCAACTGTGGAAAAATTATTAAAATTGCTATGTGAGAGATCTTTTAGTGTGCTCAGGCAATTGGTTGAGGTGTACAATGGGACAGTCTAGATTAAACATTCTTGCAATAATTTTTCAATAGATAAACAGGTTCTCTAATATGTTTATGAGGAAGATATCATTGATCATTTTGGCCATAAACAAAAAAGAAGACATGCACTAACATTTACTAGTTAAAAAAGGAAGTTACACGAACGTAATGTCATTTAATGCAAAGGTTTCACAAAGAATATATTTATTTATTACATAGTCAAAATCTTTAGTATATATTTAGATCCTAGCTCTTTCACTGGGATGTACCACTGCAGACCTCAGTTTCACTTAATGCACATTGTTTACATCTGTTTTAATCATTTTTTCTTTTTAAATTGTTTGAAAGAAATAATGTAATACAGAAGTAAAATGGACTTTATCACAAAAAAATATTTTTATAGTGAATGAAGAGAATATTATTGAAAACAATCTTTACATTAAATTAGCAGTGCAAGCAATTGCCTAAATGAAGAGGAAAAATGTGTTTTAAATTTATCTGTGGAGTCTCCTCTTTGCTAGAAGCTTACAATGGATATCAGGGATATAAAGGACATAATTATATTTACTGAAAGCATCCTAAACTGAAATAAATGAATTATGAATCTGTGGTATGCCAGTTAACAGGCATGTATATGTCTGTTTTGTGTTTTATATATGAAAATATGCTATAACAAAGAGCTGTGAATAAAACCATAAAAGAAAACATAATTATCTATCTATCTATCTATCTATCACCCTAGCTCGCATAGCTGTATATACATCATAGGTAGAAAGGCTACTTGTGCATTTTCTGAAATAGAATGCTTAAAAGGCAAGCTTATATAGATATGTTATAAATATGGAAATGGCAAAGATATATTTTAAAGAGTTAAAATGCAAGTTCTAAAAAATTAAATCAATCAATAAACTGAAATTCCAGTTGGTGACTTCCATTCAAAATTAATTATGGTGCCAACAAAATTGGCACAGGGATAATAAAACATTTTGCAAGTGCACTTGGCATTGTAAGACCACAGTGACGTTCTTATTCATTAGAGGCATTGCACTGTGCTTCACACTCTGTAAAATGGAATAAGTATAAGGTTGAGAATAATGACTATTGTTTGGAATTTATTTATTTCGCCTGTGATTACTACTACCATTTAAGAAGTTATTAAAGTGATTCAGGTATTTGGCACCTCACCTTCTCAATAAATGCTGTCTTTCAGACTGCAATTACAGTTATACTCTGTTCATTTGTGCTGCTCTCCAAGGTAGAAGATTTAAATCATCCTATATTTTCATTGGAGATGCCGAGAATAAGACTCCGTAAACAGCTGGAATGTGATTTATTTTTTACACAGTAATCCTAACCAAGATTGTTTTTGAAGACAAGTGCTATTTATGCTCAATGTGAAATGTAAATGACAATGTGTAGTAGAGGTTTATAATTTGATTGTAATCTAACGCAGATTGTAACCTAAATCAACAGGACATCACTGAATATTAAATTATGCTGCTGAATATAAACTGTTTTTACAAATATACAATAGCGCCATACTTTTGAGTAAGCACATGTATCTTTTTCATCATGTTTCACCCTAAATGTCTACTTTGGCTAGTCTCTACTGTTTCTATCTATTTTGAAAGAGTGCCTTGATAATGCCACTGAATTGGAAAAGGCTGGGACAAAAGTGCATGAGAATGAGAATTCCAGCGATTGCAGATGATTTGGGGCTCGGGACATAGACATAGAATGAACATACAAGTCAAGCTTATGAACAATGTATGCAAGGTACAAATGTAGTCAAACAGGCAAGGCCAAAAACCAGATAGATAGTTGATCAAAGTGGGAACATAGGAATCGAGAAACAAGGACACACTAGCAACAGGTACCAAGGGATACATGAACAAACAAGCACAAGGGGAAAGAAATTCAGGAACAAAGAAAACAAGATCAACACTGACAGATGCCTAATAATCTGGCACAGGGAATGTGGGAGAGGAGTCTTCTGAAGGGATAAGAAGCTTGCTGATGGTATAATGGCTGTCAGGTATGTAAACCCAGTGAGGAGTCTGACGTTTAATGACTGCAGGAAGGTTCAACCAGACATAAATCCAGATAAAATGCAGCCAACACTGAACACTAGATGGACCAGTCCCATGTAAACCTGACACTAACCTGAAAAACATTTAACGTTTGTGGATTTTAGCAATGTACTCAAGTCCTGATCTTTGGCCAATGTAAAGGTGTCATAAAAAAAAAGATTAAAAACATTAATATGATCGCTGTTGGTTTGGCTGGGGCATGTTTATATACTCCAAGTGCACAAGTCTATTACCTCACCTAACAAACCTATCCCTACAAACTAATTGAAAAATCATGTGTGCCACCCCACCATATTCAGGTAACAACCTAGTTTTCTCCTTTTTAAAATGTAAACTTCTTGCCCTTGCAAGCAATTATTGAATGGAACCGATTTCTTTCTTTAGTGATTTTAGTATTACATTTTGATATCCACTTTGAGAATAGGCATCTCCATTTTCTAAACTAGCCCTTCGACTTTCTGCCAACGAGCCTTAACTAAATTCCATATTGTCATATTATTTCTTACCCCCCCTGACGTATTTTCCCTGTTCTTCTGAATTTAACAATGGTACCAGTATGTACAAAGGCAGCTGTATTATTTGCAGCCCATCTGAATAATTTGTCATCCCAACCAGCATGCCAAAGTCAGGCACCTGGGAGACTGCAAACTTTTTGGTTTCTGCAATCAGAGTATTAAATTACCGTGTCTGTAGTAATGTCATCTACAACCACCTGTCCAGGCTTTCCTGTTGTTTTGCCACCCTATTTTATGCATACATTTGGTGCAATATTATGTGATTAAGGAAATTTTAAAATTTAAGACAACTCTACAATTAGGTCAGTGTAATTGATATGAATATTACACCTGCACAATATGCTATTATTTGTATGTAATAAAAATTACCACTTCTCTGCCTAGAACAGCAGATTACCTTTCCACTAAAATCATGATTTTGCTTCGCATAAGCTATGATGATATACAGCATATTTATGATATCAAGGGAAAAGGGGCACTAGGCAGGCCTGGGCAGGTTATCCTGGTTAACCTACTCAGTATGGAATAATATAAACAAAAGGACAAAGGACGTGAGCTCCTGGATGTGTGCTCCATTTCTATGCACAAAGTTCAATGATGCTAAAGCCTGGGACACGATGTCAAATCCGGTAGCCCTTATATGGAAGTGTGTGCCAGGAGAGGCACAGACCTTATGCTTCAGCCACTAATACACTGAGGATGTGGCCTGTCCCATGATAATAAAGTGAGAGGGCCTCACAAATGTTTTATTAGGGTCACAAAGTAAGGATGGTAAGTAGACTGGATGGAAAAAAGGGTTTGAAAAAGGGGTGAACCTAGGGTTAGGAGTGCCGGTGTACAGTATTTGGCCAGCGCTTGGTCCCCTAAGTAGGACATGCTCTTAAACACAGACTATCACACACAAATACACACATAAACATGTTCTAATACATACACTCTAAAGCCACACCAACACTCTCTAATACAATACACTTACACATGCACTCTAACACCATACATTTACATACACTAACACCCTAGACCAGGGGTGTCCAAGTTTTTTCTGAAGTGGGCCACTTCATCAGAATTGTATACGTGCGAGGGCCGCACTCATTTTTCACTGTGAGAAAATATGGCCTTTAATAAAATATGCAGATTAAAATAAAGTAAATGACACAAAACCTTTACTTTTCCTCTCACTGATTTCTGGGCCTAGAAAGTTTTGTGACTACAAATTCAGGATTCTGGATAAGTAAAAATGAAATAGTTCTATTTATTCTAGAGATGCACCAAAAGGAAAATTCAGGGTTCACTTAGCCAAAACCGAAAAGACCCCCCACCTTTAAAAATAATAAAAAGTCCCACACTTTTAGTAAAAGTTACACACCAAAATTGTACAAAAAATGTAATAACAATGTTAAAATATATATATTATGATTGTTAACAGCAATCTCAGGCATACCCAGATTCCAGCATGTACTGGTTGGCTGGGCATGATAGGAGTGTGATTGCTGTCAATGATATATAAATTAATATTGTTATTGTATTTTTTTGTCCAATTGTGGTGTGTTAACCACACTTTTATTAAAGGTAACACATCTCAATTGGACAACAGCAATCACACTCCATTTATACGCAGGTAACCAGTAAATGCTGGAACCTTGCTGTTGGCAATCACACTCCTATCATGCCAAGTCAGCCAGTACTGGTACAGGGGGGGTGTAAGTGATGTGCAGACTCCATACTGCTGGCAGCATCAATACACAAGGGGGGTTTCAGCATGTACTGGCTGACTTTGCATGATAGGAGTGTGATTGCCAAAAGCATTCACAGTCCCATCATGCCTAGGTTCCAGCACTTACACATCCATGCTATCACACACACACACACTCATTCATTCAGATTCATTCTCTCAATCACGCATACTCATTCAAACACCCTCCCCACCCCCTTACCTGCACCGCAGCTCTCTCGATGCTGCTCAGACTTCAGCAGGGGGTGCGGGCTCCCTCGGCGTTCTCTTGTACTGCACAGAGGAAGCAGGACTGGAGCAGAGTCATGTGATGTCACGTGAACTCTGCTGGGTTCCGCTTCCTCTGTGCAATACAAAAGACCCTCCCACAGGTAAGTACCAGGGCTTTTGTGATCCCGGGTTGCCTTGGCTGCCGATCTCATGCGGGCCGCACCTCGAGGTGCCGCGGGCTGCATTTGGCCTGCAGGCCGCATATGTTGGACGCCCCTGGTCTAATACATTTAAAACCAAGATTGAGGGCTTTGCCCTTCTGCGAGGGGATCTTGTTATTCCTGAGTCCTATGCCATTGGCATTCGTGTGTACGACTCCAGTTATAAGCCTCACCTGCCACGGTCTACATGACATTTATGGCTTCTTTGCTCATCAAATACAGTATATCATCATCAGGCATGTGAAAATGCAAGTGTGAGGAATGCGCGTTTCTAAGATTGTCTTTCACGATGGTTATAGAATTTTTCAGGGGGGTATGGCTTTGCTGCAGAAGGTAGAACATTCATCCCAATGGATATGGTAAAAGGGTAAAAAAAGCACGTCCAAAACCAGCAATGTTTATGCATAGCCACCATGTCAATATGGAGGCCACTGGTGAAGACATGGCTAACGGGTCCGGGCCTTGCACTGGTGAAGGATCAAAAGATGAAGGGAAAATGGATTACCACTTAGTTTCCTGCGAACCTTTTAAACCATTCAAGATACACCAAAAATGGGAGAATTTTTTCAACGACAAAACTGAGCTGATTTTTTCCCAGCACTATGAGTAGATCTGCACATTGTCAGTACAAGGCAATAAACCATTTTTATTTTCGGCTGAAAGGAGTATGAATTCATCCCAGCGAGTAAGAAACCGACAGGGGAACAGAATATTAAAGAGAGAAAACGTTACTGCTTAACCTGCATACAAAGCAGATGCTACACATTAGCCAAAGAGCCCTTAATAAGATATGTGACCCTTTCACAAAAACTGGATTCTGGAATGAAATGTCAGTAAATTTGAAGCTTAATCAGAAAGAGGTAAAAGAGCCGGCACTTACAGGAAATTAGTTATCTCTGACACAGAAACGGACCCTTTACCAAAGCTTGTTAAATTGCTCCCAAAGAGGCTCTAGTTAGTTTCTGGACCCGCTCCTAAACAGCAAAGGTCTCATTAAAAGTAGCATTCACGGTTCAAAGGCTTACATTATTGTAAGGTGTTTTCAGAAGGGTTTGTATTAGAACGCTGCGAGAGCTGAATTTTAATGAGGATGGAAGGGATTTACATTCTTCTGTTAGGGAAGCTATAATCCACGTCTGCCATCACAGCAAAAAGATTGTCGACTGAGCCAATAAGCAAGAAATGCTGAGATATGAGCGCCAGGCCGTAAAAGATCTGGGTGTGTGACCCTCTCCGGTCACCGGTTTAATTTTCTTGTTACCTCGCACTCGGAGTAATCTAGGGTTAGACGACTTAAGTATCATAGGCACTGCCTGCTTACAGATAGTAATTCCCTAGATCCAAGAACCTATATCCAAACCAGATCCCCACACCCAATTGTGAGACCAAACTAGCCATCCTCACTGCAGATAAAAGCCCCCAGGTCTCAGCTGATTGGCCGAGACACGCTGATGATGTCAAATTGGGGATGTTTGTTGGTCCATCTCAAACTGCGACACTTTCTGCTCTTGTGTCATATACCCCCCTCCTCCTACTAGATTATAAACTCAGTGGAGCAGTGTCCGTTTCATCTTGAATTTGAGCAAATCCAAATTTATAAATGATGCGCTGCTTGTCCCGAAAAATAATTTTGGCTTTTTATCATAAAACTAGTTATTTTGAAAGGTTACCGTCTAAAGGGAACGCCCAACCCTTTTATTACTGGTATAAATTATTTTTTCACCGGTTTTAGCATAATACAATGCTTTCAGACAGCTGCACATTACTCATTCGTATGACTCAGCCCAATCTACTAGACAAGCACTCCGACTCGTGGTAAACAATAGAATGGCTTAGTCTCAATCACCCAGCCAGCTACTCTGACAAAAAAAGTATGGAGGGCAGGATTCATCAAACAAGGCTTCATTATCATTTCCATAAAGGATCAGCACAGTGCGGTATAAGATAAAACTTAGCGCAAAATGAAATAACACCATGTTTTTGTCAATGCTAATCTACACAACTGTTCTCAGCACTGGACATCCATGGGGCTTCAGCTTTAAGTCACCTCAATGACGTAACCAAGCTTTACTACAGGGAAAACCTGCAACAGCTTGCCCTCCATAACACGTAGTTAATGCATTTTTCAATATTTTACAGCTTTCTTTTCTGAATACGATCCTTACTACACAATAAGATGGCCCATGGCCAAAACCTGGCAAGTACTGCTGGGGATGCCGCCATGGCTCCAGCAGCCCAACACACAAGCTTTTCTCTCTAGAAGGAGAGGACATCTCTGCGGCTCCAATGGCTGCTCCCTTGTCTGTTCTCGTGCACTCATCTTGGCACGTCAGAGACACAGAGGGCAGTGGATGTGTGATTTCTGCCTCCTATAGCACAGATACCACTAATGCCACAGATTACTGAACCCCAAACGTATGCAGCAACATCTGGACACCACAGGTTTCACTGCAATCGCTCAACAAAAAAAAAGTGCTGGAAGAATTACGCATGTAAATATCTTGAGATCTTTGTAGCTAAATAGCATAATTCACAGTATTACAGTATATGATACGGAACTAAAAAGAAAATAACTCACCGAAGTAGAGTCCCCTTCTTCTACTCCAAAAACATCTCTTCTTTTTACGGTAAAGATGTCAAGATCTCGACAGTCGTCATCCTCGTCGTCCTCTTCCATAAAATGCAATGTGGCTTTTCCCATGTTCTTTGAGAGTTCTTCATCGTCGGACTGCTCGAGCGCGTCACTGCCTTGTGTGGAGGTATCCAACGTTTGTCCACCCCCTGTGCCTTGACCGTCGGATTCCTTACTGCCAAGCTGGGATTTGAAAGCCTCAATGTCGTCATCGCTGACAGTGCCAGGCTCTTCCGCCTCGTCTTCTTTCTTAGTAAGATTTGTTTGAGCATCTCGGGCTTTGTTTAGAAATCGAACCCTTGGAGCAACCGCAAGACCCAAAGACCTAGAACACGAAGAAGAACAAAGCAGATTGAGTTCAGGAATGAGTGAGCCTACTACACACCTGAGCCGTTTCTCAATGTTTTCTTACACCGGAACTGGTTCAATATTTATATTACAGATGTGCCGCCAAAGCATTGCGGAAAATTGTTTGGTGGTTCTTCTGCCATTTTAATTGCTGCACCCAGATCTCTTCCAGTTATTCCAAATTCAAAACAGTAACGGTTAATTATACAAAATGGTTAATATGATTTAGCGGAAATATTCTGAAAATAAGGATATAGTGGTGGGAATCATGCACAATGTTGAATTACCCCACTCATATGGAAGCTTCCCTGTGTTGAGCCAGACCAGCGTAATCACAATAGTCACGCTAAGAAAATCAGCCAAATGTAGAAAAGACGGTTCCAACAACACACTGTTCAGCAATGTATGTATATTTAATAAAATCATTCAGTGGCCAAAGATCATACATTAATTTTTGAGATTGAAATGAGAATGTAACGCGTCAGAGATGGAATGAATGCCGCTGTTAAGCGCGGATGAATGAGACCCTGGTTCAGAAAAACATTTTTTCCCCAGTAGGTATTTCGGTCCTAGCAAACTACGTACTGCTTGAGAGAGCAGATCCATCACTCGCGTTCAGAAGTAGCAGGGATATTCCACGGCTGAGCTGCTCTAATGGAGAACGCTGTGAGTAGCCCAAGACTCGCTTTCTAGATGTAATCCCAATGGGGGGGCAGGCTTTCAGGGACACTTCTGGGACGCTTTAGGTAAGAAAGCGGTGTGTGTGTATTTAATGCAGCTTTTTATATAGGGGGATGGCATAATAGAGGTTATTCCAACAGTGCAAGAAACTTGCTGGGGTCGGCCCATTACTACGTATGGTAAAGGCAATTAGACCGTGTTTGGACTCGAATCAGTGCTCCCTCTAAGGTGAGCAACTCTGCCCTTTGTAGCGCTGTACACGTATTGAGGCTTAACCCCGGAAGCTCTGGCGGCTCATGGACACTTATACATGTTCTTTTTTTCCCCCCATGAATTAACAAGAGATGGAAGGAAATGCTTCTCTATTTCTCGGAACCGATGCATTACGCAGCATCGCTTCTTTCGGCTTCTTTGACCCCACTTTATGACAACCCATTTCTTGATTTCTTATTTCTAACACACAGAGAAATCTACAGAGACCTGGTTCTTTCCCTGGCAATGTGCAGACGACGTCGAGCAAGAGGCAGGGAGGAAGAGCGGACTGGTGATGGATAAAGAGCATCCCTACCGCTGTACAGATTAACCTGTCACAGTTCATAATTACAGAATAAATCGCTCTCATCAGAAAAAGTTACATTTCATTTCCCTAGCCAGATGGCCATTGCGAGCAAGTCGCTTCCATGTGACATTTAGGCCGGGGACGGGTCCTTGTGAGTCACGCTGTCTGCACACAGCCGGAATATTTAATCTCGACTCAGGCCGCGAAAAACGCCGCTTAACCCTTGGAGAACAGCGCAGCGAATTCATTAGCTCCGCATTGATGGGAGAAGCCTCAGAACCTATACAGAATGCCGGCGTTAAAGCAGAAAACAAATATAACATTAACCGGGCAAATAAAGTGTTAATATTATAGTAAAAATCTGAAAATTCCAATGTTAACCCTTTTACGCGCCATAGTATTAGCGATTAAATTGTGTTCTGGGATTAAAATTAAGCCAAAAAGCTGTGATGAACATAGCAAACTCTTAAGGTACATAGAACCTTACAGATAATACGTGGACGCTGTCTAAGGCTGGCGGAAAAGATTTCATGATAAAGGGAAGCGGTTCGGTTGTGGGTTTTTTTTGTTTTTATTATTACATGCAGGGCAGTTAAGATGTGAAATGCACTGTAAACTGTTATGATAGTTATGAGTATGAAAGCTTCTAGACTCAAGAAGGATTGTTTCTAGACAATTAAAGTCCCGTAAACATCAGACTGGTGCTGGGAATCCCTGCATTGTTAGTTGGGGGGCCTGTACTAATGCCCACTACCACATATATATATATAGCTCACTGAACATGGACTATATGGCTATGTCTACAATAAAAGATAGATAACATAATGCCAAAACAGACAGCTTTGCTCTAGGATTCTTGGAAAAAGCCCCTGTTTGACATCAGTAATCCACGTCCAATTGCTTAATCCGCAGCGACCCTGCGGCAGGCATCGCTGCATTTTTATTCATGGCATTTTTAGACCAGACTGACCCTTAAATACACAGCTACTTACTGAGCATAGTCGGCGAGTGGCAACTTAAAGACGTCAAACACCTCTTTATTCTTCATCAAATAGACAGAGCGCAAGTAGGATACAAAGCACTACAAAACAAAAAATAGGAATTAGAAACACAAGTTTTCATAAACTTTGACATTCAAATAAAAGATGGGACGGAATTAACTGCATTTATTATTTCATAAAATAATAAAGTTTTCAGCAATGCCTGTGACGTATCCGCTTGATCAGCGCGTCTCTCTAGGAGATCTGCGATGGCGATAGAAAAGATCACATCTCATGCGGCTAAAAAGCTGGAAATGTGCTTAAGCGAGCGGAATATCCCTGTCTTTTCGTAACCTTTAACTTCTACACGGATCCACGGCGAAGCAGAGAATTGAGTTTGGTCTGCAATATTTATGCACCATAACATGGTTAACAGGGGACAAGTTGGAACAAAGTGACATCCCCCGCAGCATACAGGTTAAAGAATTCCCAGAAGCACCATTTGTAAATTCATTTGTAATGCTAGAAATTATCTGCTCAGCACCAAACCTCATTGATGCCAGATTTGAGTTTTTCGTAACACACACGACTCGGCACACAGACCACACGACCATTCTCCTCGGAGATCCGAGATGCTACATTTAAAGGGACAGCTCTGTCAACATATGCACTTTAATGAATACAATAACTGTGTGCCCCCTTCTACATTTTTATTCCAATCGCCATGGACTCGCTCTTTTCCTGTCCTCGGCTGCTTGGCGTGCAGGTGATTTGCTCTGTTGAACGCGTCTACAACTTGCCACGGTGTACACACTCCCAATAATCACCCCTGCTAGTTCCCATGCAGGTCGGCACAAGGGCTCCGATGGGTCTGTACCCCCCACGTCTGTGCATATAGCGCCCCCACTCACTGCGCTTTCCTTCCACTAAGGGGCTGCTTCAAATACAGGTTAAATTTATTTATTTTATTTTTTTTTTAAAAGAAAAAGCACAGTAAAGTACAAAGTAGTTTAATAAACATTATTCATTGATGGGGGGCTGTGTGGGAGATTAGGAGGTCCGTTTAAAAAGTATTATGCTGGTGGATCCCCTTGTCGGATGGCACCCGTTCCCCATTTTTTACAAGGACTTCACTTCACTCTGAACGCAATGCAATGAATACCTGAGAACGGTCACATCTCAAGCGCAATCACACAAACCTGCCTTAATGCCTCATCATATTACAAGACATCTACGTAAATAGGAAAGTAAGCCGGAAAACACATATACATGCAAATACCAACAGCCTTAAACATACCCTTTGAGCTCGTTCTTTCATCTCTTGCTCTTGTGCCAGAAACGCTTGGAGACGGGTTTGAACATCGGAAAGTTTTTCAGGGTTAATCCTGATAAAAATTAAAAAAGAAAAAAAAAAATGGATCAGTATATTAGAGTTCTTAATTCTAGGAAGCTTGGGGGAGAAAAGAGCTATAAAAATGTGATCTAGCGAATTCAACTTAATTTCATTTTAATTAGCTTTTTAATTAGTATATAATGCATAATCCGCTTTTAGCATATCTCATACTTAATTTTAACAATTATGTTAAAAAATCTGCAGAAATTAATAATTCTAATAAAAAATTCATCAAGCTCTTTGCGGCTTTCTATCGCGAGGACGGATCAGAAAAAAAATGTTTTTTCTGTTGCCATATTAAGAGATGCTCAATATTAAAAGGTAGAACAGTTACCTAAGACAACGTTATATTAATTAACAGGGCATAGGAAATAAAAGGTATAATTTGTACCGAAAAAGTTCCACCTTATATATTTGTTTCAACTTTTCTAATGGAAAGAAAGAAAGAAAAAGAGAAAGAAAAAAAGAAAAAGAGAAAGAAAGAAAAATGAATTGCTTTCAATATACAAGAATACTCAAAGGAAAGGGAAAGGCATAATGGGTAGATCCTCCCAAAAATCACAGAAATTGTTTGAGTGAGAAAGACAAGGGGGGGGTATGCATGTATTGCAGCTTTTCACACTGAAGAAGTGCGGTTTTACTCACTTGATTTCATTAATAGGAACCTTTTTCCCCTCCAGTTGCTGCACCATCCCTTTCTTTTCAGACGGAAGGAGGACCAGCAGAGCCTCTCCGCCCTCCTTGTACCTGAACGAGAAAAGAAATCATACAGATCAAGGACACAATAATGCACGATGTACATAGGCGACTCCAGAACTTAGTGGGCCAAGCGTTAGAAAAGTATTGCAAGAAAGCACAAAGCACGGTTCTGAAGAAGAACTTGGAGCCTTTCCAATGAGAAGAGCCGAATAATTCAGTGTAACTTATTGTAAAGCCGGCACAGCGATAATCGTTCATAGAGAATCTTTAAATAAGCAAAACATTCCGAGTAAAGTGGATATCCGACTCCTCCAATGCCTTTTTCACTTCCATCAATCTCCTCTCCAGTCCTCCAACTCTGAGCGGCAGAGAGTTCTTTCCAGACCGCAGCCGGTCCGAAGGAACAGCCGCTTTATCAGTTTAGCGGATAAATCAGAAAATGTAATATATCTGCTGGCGACTGAAGTGCACTTTAAGCTTGTTAACGCCGTTAAGCACAAACGGGGGGCGCGTCAGCGGCTGTTTCCACCGCAGCGTCCGCAATCTCCCGGTGGCCGACGGAGAAACGGAGTCTTAACGACAAGCAGAGGGACAGAGATCGCTGAGCGTTGGCTGGGAAAATACACAATATTTCTACAAACTCTTTAAGTGAAACTAGTTATAAAAGCACTCATTAAACAATTACAATTAAAAGAATTGTTGATGAGCAACTTGTACTCCCGCCTGAAGCGCAATCTAGAAACCCTGCATTAAAGGGATCGATTTTTAAAAGGTTTTCTTTCAGCAGAACGAACAGTTTTTCGTACCCATTCTACAACGCGGTGAAAGATGCCAACTCTACAGAAACAGAAAATAACACCGATGCAGAGAGAGCTTAGACTTGGCTGCCACTGCCGACTCTGCCGTTATTAAACAAATGCCAATATTACGGAACATTTCATGAACGATGCAATAACCAAATACCAAAAGGCTAAGCTTCCCCTGCCATGTGATTAGGGGCCGTATCACCATCGAGGTGGTGTATTTATTAAAGATTTGGTGGGGTGAAGGAAGTCGTGAAATGAACGTGGGATGTGAACGTGGTGCTGTACTGCCCCCTAGTGACAGGACCACTAACACAAAAAGTTCTTCTCCAGAAGAAGCACTCAAACAAGCCGACCCCCATTCTTCTCTGCGATGTCATTTTCATGAACTTTCCTTGCTTTTCAACCAAGCGCTCTAACGAAACGCATCTACTTTCCCGCATTCTGTCAAGAAATACTTTCTATCCTCCATCCAAGTCTAACTCTCTACTTTTATGACTATATTTGCAGGTCTCCCACTTTGAAATTCAAAAATTCCAAATCCCATGTACTTGGCTTAACCTACTCAAGGTAATAATATTTAAATGCATAACCTCTCTCTTAATACAATAACATAAGATTGGGGGGGCAACCCTTTTAACTTCAACCCCACTGTTAATCCATAAGTAGGCAAAAATCCCACATTAAGGACATTTCCAATTGTTTCTCAAAAACAATTCAAAATGGCTCACTGGATCAACACAACTACTTGTCTATCCTCCATACTATGTGCGTTGCGATCGGTGTTCCCCGATAATTATCTACCAAGTCAGGCCCGAGTTTGAGACCCAGGTATTCCATGTGAGGATGGACAGCGCCACTCTCTGACCGTTTGCTGGATGTGAGTGCATTACAGTGTTCTAATACCGCATATAGAAATGGGACAAAATAGATCTACAAAAGGCCTGCACATGCTAAGGGTCGGGAACTAATCCTCCGGCCTCTTGAGATGTAAAGAGAAGTACTTTATGCTCCGGCCTCTTGAGAAGGAGGTAAGAAGTGAGGGACTAGGCTGGTGGAAAAAGGAACATCGCCTGAACAGGAAAGATAAGGGGACGCGAGGAGGGAATGAAGCCGCCAGAGAAATTGAAAGGAAAATGAGGGATTGTGTAAGAAACTGAACAACAAATGTACCCAGATTATTTACTCATTTAGTTGGGGACACATTAGGAGCTGTAGCTTCCACAAATCCTAACCATTAATACTGACAGAGTCATGGGAGCTGGAAGGCACTGAAATAGGAATGGAGGACGGGGGGACAAACCGTGAAGGAAGGAGTTGGATCGGGATACCCAGGATATAGGGTTGGAGATGAAGGGAGAAGGACGCAGTGAAGTGTGACAGACGAGGCCCACAAAAGCCAGTTACCAATACCAACGGTGTTTGAAAATTCTACTCCTTCGAAAATAAAAAGTGTCCACTTTAACGAAACGGAGCAGAGGATACCGGATTATGAATAGGTTTATCAGGCAGATAGCGCAGGCCCGCAGAACACGCCATGCTGCATTCCTACATTTCCCACGAATCCAGCTAAAATTATTCTAGATATACAGGATCCTAATTAGTGCTGATCATTAATTAAGCTTTTATACGGAACAATTAGATAGTTTTGCGGTCCATGAATCTTTCAATGAAGCCTCAGTGAGCTTCAATACCCCCGGCTATTAAAATGTAATCCGGCTCGTATAACAATATAAGAGCTGCAGTTATGATTATGTAGGGGAAGTGATGGAGTCCTGGCTTATGGCAACCTCAATTAGTGCATGTTGTTGTTAGTGCATGTTGTTGTTAGTGCATGTTGTTGTTAGTGCATGTTGTTGTTAGTGCATAGCAACATTACTTATGCAGGCCGAGCCATGCATTAAACACAAACAGCGGTGACAAAGAAGGGGATCTACCAACAATAGAACAATGTAGGGCAGGGGAATTGTTAAAGTTTATAGTAGCCGATAAAGATGCTACATACTAGAAATGGCTTCCAAAATATTCCATCTGGAAAAATAAACCTTGAATAAACGCTTAAAGAACATATTGTGGTTAATAGCAGACAGGAAACCCATTAAATACACTTACATACTGTATACGCTTCAACACAAATATAGACAAACAATCCCTTCTTCAAAACTTCTTGGCCACACAAATACTAACTCTATACACTCCTTTATATAAATACTCCCTGGAAGAAAAAGTGTTCTACAAATACAGCCAAGCATGATGTCCGAGTCTAATAGAACCAAGTAACATCCTTGAAGCCACATTGTATGACACTTGGCATTACTGATCACTTGTAACGATTAGCCACATATGACCAAGTTCAATCGGTCAACTGATAGCCCCGTGACCATACAGGGTCCCGGCAGTAAACATGCACCATACAGCAGCCATACTGAGCTTTCTAGAAGGTAAACTACCCCAGAGCGCAGCTATGCCTCGCTCTCTCAGAGAGAAACTGCATAACACTCCAACCTTCTTGTCGAGCAGAGTCGGCCCTTGACAATGCGTACCGGCAGGGAGAAGACATTGGTAAGCTGCCATGCAAAAGAATGCCATACGTTCTGGGGAGCTAGGTGCGAGAGTAAATGAAGCATGATGCCCAGAGCGCCAAACTAATGCACTATGAGAAACCAGGGGTGCAGTGACATTTTCTAGCATTTCCGTACCCAAAAAGAACTACCCATTACCTACAAAGTAGCTCATCACACTCATCAGCGAAATAGCTGATTTGGGACTAGAGGACTAACGAGGGTTCAACAAGTCGGTACAAGTGACAAAAATTTACATTCAGGAGAAATCTTTCTATGAAACGAAGGAGACATACCTGGCTGTCCTCCCGACTCTGTGAATGTAAGTGTTTGCGTCTTCTGGGCAATCAAGCTGCAGAACCCAATTGACTGCCGGGAAATCTGTGAAGAAAAAAGCCAATTCATATATATATATATATATATATATATATATATATATATATATATATATATATATATATATAATACACACACACACACAGTTACCATAAGGGGTATTTAGCAGAAGACAAAACATGCAAATGGTTAAAGAAAATACTATTAGGCTGAAGTATACTTTTTTGTTGTTCTTATGACCAATGTTTTTAATGTAAAAAAAGGCAGAAAAAAATGCGCAACATGCATGAGATTATTTGAATTTGGTTTATCTTAAAGTTCTGTAAAGCTCTCCTTGAGATGTCATTAATCAGTTGTAATACTACAGCATGTCTCAGCGCTTCCATTAAAACTTAACAGTCAGCCTGGTGAGAAATGAATATCCTGAAGGGCACCTTCAGCGACCGGTACGGGGAGAAAATCTTCCGTGCGGATTTAACTATTTAACGGCAGGAGCATTTAGATACACACAAAGAAACAACACGCAACAGCAGATAAGATCCATCAGGCTCATAAAGACTCAGATGTTAACTAGTCCTTAATCAGGTATTCGATTCAGATCGCCATACGCCTACCCCATGTATGTTTAAATTACTTTACTGTATCCCCCTCTCAGTGAAGTATTGAGTGTGTGATGCCAAAGTAAACCAGACAAATAGAGCAATGAATAACCCAAAAATTAAAAACTAATCAGTACGTACCGAGTCCTCTGGCTGCAATGTCTGTAGCGAAGAGGACAGCCGCTTTTTTCCTCACGAAATCGTTGTATACCTCCATTCTCTTCATCTGCTGCTGCTTACCGTGCAGAGCGAGGACGGGGATACCGGGCCGGAGTCTGCAGAACGCACGAAACAAATACTGGACCTGCGAGACGGAAGCACGGAAATAACTTTCATATAACATTATATATATTATATATATATTATATATACACATATATACATAATGGAAACTCTGAAAGACGCCACTGCATTGGAAGAATACAAGGGAACTATCACAATTGATGAATAATTCCTCAAAACCATCTATATTTACCCAACATGGAGTGCTGCATGCGATGCCGCGGAAGGCTCTCCCTTGGGCTTATTATACACTGCTGAATGCTTTATTTTTAGTAAGTAGGAATACAGTATTGATATAAAGTACATATAGAAATACCAACAGGTCGGTTGTTTTTTTTTTCTTTCTATATCCACACACACACATCTCCGGAAGTTACTATTAGCGTCAAAAGAAGAATTCACAGATCTGAAGCATATTTCTAATATTTTCCACTGGGGCAGTATATATTTTCTATATTCATTCAATATGTTTTGCATTCAATATGTATTACATATACATGTTTACATATATTTTACACTTAATATTTATATTTGGTATGCGACCATCTTCGACAGATTGTCTTCTTATATTCCTACAGGTGGCACCATTACAGTCCTGATCCAGAAAACTCAGATCTGTACAATATAACGTTGGGGCTGCGCATGCCTTTGCGCTCAGAAAGTAGCAACCCCCATGAAAAACATTGTTGAACTACGAATATCATCGACTTAAAGCCCAGGCGTACCTCTTTGCAGCTGGCAAAAAACACAATGCTCTTTTTCTTCAGGTGGTTCCTCACAAAGGAATATAACAAATTTATTTTCTGAGGCAGATCACAGACTACAAAGTTCTGCTCCAACGTCGCAGGAGTACTAAAAAGTAAAAAAAAATAGCAGATATAATATTGTCCAAGTCACTACAGTAACTTATTACATATCCTTAGGGGGACACTCCAGCCATTATATCCACTTTAATGCATATGACGGCTGAAAGGTCCCTATTTTTTTTTCTATTGCAAATGTATGCGGGATTCACTAAATTACCCAAATTTATAGAAAGCAGAATATGCCGCTCATTCTGCACGGAACATAAGGGAGCTATGGGGTTATCCATACCATGACGCTACTATTAAGCCATCTGATATACCGTTTTCCGTATACAGCCAATGCTACCATGATCACTGATCACGTCATCACATTTTAATCATAAAGTGCCAGCAGATTCCGTAGCGATAGTAATAACATTAAGCGCCACATTTAACAATGAAATACATTCTGACTTATTCTGTTACATTCTGTTACTTTTGCCATTGCATATATACATTTATTATGGGTCACGCTTTATCAGCAGTTCATACCAAGTCCTCTACATTTCTCAGAAGGTTTCACGCCAAGCTATAGGTTTAAGCAACTTGGCTGAACCCAGCATGCGGGAAAGAGAATATTCAATGCAGAGCCATTTAGTAGCAGGAATCAATCAGCGGTGCGATGAACGTACCCACTGGTTTCAGCTCAATGCTTGGTAATTGCTAGTTGGAGGGTATAATCGCTCATTTTAATTAATCACCGCACTATTTAATTTATTAAAGACGCTGAGAAACACTTTAGATTAAACTGTCAGTTAAGAGCTCGCGCCCAGCGTTTCCAGCCCATGCAGCGCATGTACGACAAGATAAAGCCGGCAGAGGGGATTGCGTGACAGCTACTCATTTTTCCGCAAAAACTTAAAGTATTGCCACATTAATGAAGCCGCCAAGTAATATAAACCACATCAATCATGCTGGCGCCAAATCACCCCTTGATATATTTAGTTCATACAATAGCCACCATTCTGTTTCAGAGTAGGAAAAAATAATGACATGAAAAGTATTATATAACAGTCTCATTTCAATAAAAAAATTAAGCTTTGATTACTAAATCGATATCCATTCATCCATAATATATCTGGATATTAACCTGCCAATATCACAATATTATTGCAATTATTCACTATAAAAACCAAATCACCCGAATTTATGGAATTTCAGCAATATTATATAAGCTAGTTAGGAAGAATATCATTATTATGCCTGAACTACATTATTTCCCTCCACATCCCAACATTGGCAATGACGTTGCAAGAGAAATGTACCTGAACTTTGCCTTTTCATGAACCCAAACATATTCTGGGTCTTTCAAGCTGAGGCGTGCGAGATCTTTCACCGATTTTGTCTGCGTAGCAGAGAACAGAAGGGTTTGCCGTTTCTTCGGTAGGTTTTCAACAATCGCATTCATGGTATCTGTAAATCCCAAGTCGAGGATGCGATCTGCCTCATCAAGCACTGTAATAAAAACACAGAGAGAACACTCAGAGGAGGCAATGACATATAACATATGCAGAGATATTAAATACATCTCACTATAGGGTTGAATACAAAAAGCTTGGTGTTAATGCATTCCATTCAAACATTTACAAAAATGAAATAGCCAGATATTATGGTTTAAATTTGACTAATTACCCCTTCATGTACGGGCTCATAATGCATTGTTTTTAATGTCCATTAAGGGTTAATATTTCATGACTACTAAAAACAAAAATATTGTGCGTGCTGCTAATTCCTGCACATATTTCAATTCTGAATAATACATTTTAGGGGGTTTCTGGTCCATTGCATGTAAACAAAAGCTATGTTTCTAGCAAAATCTTAATATACTTATAAACATCAAATATTTTCATGATTAAGAGTAAAGTGAAACAAAAACACAAAATTTATTTGACTACACATTCCATTTGATAACTTGCAGCTGGCCTACATTATATACTTAATATAATAAGCATTTTTATGATGAGCCTTTAAATCCCCCTGGACAGTACAATGTACCCTGAAGCCATTCCAACTCCTGCCTTAACAAATAAACCCCATACCAAGCATCTGGAGGTTGGACGCATGAAAGAAGGAAGTCTCATCCATGTGTTGCAGAAGCCGACCAGGGGTACAGATCAGTATATTTGTGCGATGGATGCAAGCAGATTCCTGCTTCAGATCCTGAAAATGCGACGGGGAAGAGATTTTTAGGGCAAAGACATCACAATATTGAGCTCTTACTGTCCGACTCCTGACCTGCCTTCTTGGTCACACATTCATTACTGACCTCTGTATTTGATTGATTGCCCTTGGGGGTGGCTTTACTCTTTGAGGCTTAGACTCTCATGGTAGGCCAATTGCATATTACATCAGAAAGTTATTTAGTAATCACCTTTTCATTGTGCGTGTGTTTAAACGATTGAGTGTTTCAGCAAAAATACATGCGTATTATATGTATAATTATCATTGAAAGTAAAAGAACCCTGGAGCTGAACAATAGCGAGTGCCCAAAATATGATACAGCTAACAAAACCTCCAAGTAGAGCTACAGGTGGAAACTTTATTTGTCCAACCAAACGTATTCCCGCATTCTTGCTAGCTTGAGTATAACAGACCTTTCCACCAATGACGAGTCCAGCAGAGAATTCATGATTCCTTCCGATCTTTCGCAGGACCTCGAAGGTCTGATAAGCCAGTTCACGGGTGGGAGATATGATCAAGACCCCCAAACCATCCTCTGCTGTCCACTGCTGGCGGTACAAGCTCTCAAGGGCCTGCAGGAATAATAAAATGCTTGACATGAGGATGCATATTTCACCGTCACTCAAGCTCATTGGTGTAAACATTAAATATCCTCTCTTTTGTGCAAATATCACTTTGTGTACAGTTGATTACACAGCAATTATAAAAAGTAACCCCAGAGAGTTGTGTTTCCCAGACCGTGGGGTCTGTTTAAAAAAAAAAAAAAAATCAAGGACTGCAGAACAGTTTCTAAGCATAGGACTGTGGGAGATCTGTAGGGGATAAACTATTGCCATGAATCAGGAGCCGGTTCGGAAAGATTTCTAATGGATGGACACTGATCTGAAATAATGAATGCCTGCTGTCTGTATGCTGAATGTGTGTAGAGCTATCACAGAACGGTTATCTCAATCTACCTGGGCTATAATAACCTGCACTTCATGGTATTACATTAGAAGCACTCTAGATATGTATTGCTGGGGTTTGCAATTGGAAAATCATTTTTTTATTACAGCACCAATAAACTGAGTTAGTCAACACAACTACTAACTTATATAGATCTCCGTACGTATACTTGCTGCCTAACATTAATGAATTATTTACAAAGAAACTATAACCTGTGTTTAACCTGATGGAGTGAATTTATAATTATCTGCACTTACGATCATTGGCAATGCCTCAGAAAAACTTACTTTACATGGGAACCAGGCCCAAATACTGTCTATAAAACAAACAGAAGTAAGACATAAATGTGCAGATATGCGGTTATCGAATTGGTCTTGGTAAGCGAGATATCTACCCACAGGTGTTTTTTCATTAAATATGAGATATGGCTAGATGGGGGGGAAAAAATCTTACTGATCCCTTAAACACTAATTCATGACCAACCTGGCTCTCCACAGTTGGCCCTTAATAATGCATAGCATGTAGCATTTCTGTTTCTCACAATATTTTTACACAATTTAGTGTGAAAGTAACCCCCAAACACTCAGTCCAACTCCTAAGGTTTTTGTTAAGTGACAGAGGGTAAATCCTGCAGCAAACAAGACTCCTTAACTTACCGGAATTAGGAAAGCCAGTGTTTTTCCAGACCCAGTTTTTGCAGCTCCAAGAACATCCTTCCCTTGCAAGGCCAAGCCTATGGTCTGCTTCTGTATCTCTGTAGCCAAGCGGTACTGGCCCTCCATCAAACCTGGACAGTCACAAGGAATAGAAACATTGAGAGTTATCCATTTCTTTGCAGGGAGCAGTTTTCCCGCAATCCAACCACAATTAGCTTGCCAAATGCGCCCCTTTTACTCACCGAATCTCACAAAAGAGGTGAAACATAATATTGCATAGAAACAAAAACTGGTATTACCGCCCACAAGTACGCTACAATGTATAGAAAACGTAATAGATGGAACCTTTTGAAATATTTTCGGATACATATTTAGAGCAGGGTAAGCAAAACGTTGGCATTAGTTGACAATATAAGGGCAAGTGGGGGGTAGAGTGTATATTTAAAAAAAGGTTAGCTTTTTACATATCAAGAAAACAGCCAATCTAAATTTTAAAATATTGTACCGTTAACATGTAGGCTTAGGTTAAAAAAAAATAATAAAAATAAAAAAATAAAAGTAAAATACAGTACCCACCTCTGAGCGTCTTTCTTGACAAAGGGAAATCGGAGAATCTAACTATTTCATTTGCGTTTATCTGAAAAATACAGAAAAATACCCTTAACCATGAACAAAAACATATTTAATCTTCTTTAGTAATTTCCTTGTAAAAAACTTAAAATAAGAATTGCTTAACACAATGGCGTTAACCCTCATTAACCCATTCTGTGCAAAGTGGAAGGGTTAAACGGCCACTCAAGCCATCACAGGCACTTTACTTCATGATATCTCAGGGGTGTTTGGCCGCACATATCTTCTGCTATGTGACATCATTAACTCCAGCGCTGACATGGATAAAACAGAGAGGACCCCCCTGGGCTGCTGTTCTGGCACCGACTACTTCTAACAACCAAATCAGTGACTACAAAAAAAGGCACAGCTGCAGCTTCTCTACAAAGTACACCCCAATATCCTTTAGAGTTCCCAACATACACAGTTACAGCGGTAAAATACATTTTTAAACACTGCACCAACTTGATGCAACGAATGTTTATTACGGGGCCACAGACACAGAGCTGATAACAAAAAGTTAAAACACCTTTAATGTTCATCAAAGCCCTTTGTTTTCCTACAATGCCAATCAATCAAAAACAACTGAAAACAACTTATTGCAATAAGAACATCAATTCAACTGCTAACCTGACAACGATTAGGGGTCCTGGAGCAGAGGTGACTAAACAGCCATTAAATATTGTATGATTTGGTGTAATATGTATTATGATGCAATATATCTACCAGATGTAGTCTCAGTAACAAACGCTCACGTTAAAAAGCCAAATCCTCACCTCTGTATAGCGCTGCACCAGACGGTTGATGGTCTCCCTCTCTACCTGCCACTCGGGCTTCCTGTTCTGCTTCCTCTGGGCCTTGCATTTCTCCTTCTTCTTGGTGTATTTCTTCTTCCACCTCTCGAAGTTCTTCACCGGGTCGTTCCTGTTGTTAAACAGCTGCTGCTTCGTCTTCTTCGCCGTCGCCGTCTCGGTCACACTCGGCTCCCCCATATTGTTCCGCAAGCTGCCTTCCCCGAACTCACGCTAGCGACACATGTGTGGGTCGCGCAGCAATGACGTCACCGGAGACCAGCCTAAACTTTATCGACAACGCGAACACTGACACAGCCATCTGCTGGAATCTTGTGTGAAGGAACGGAACGTTGAATTTTTGTGTTATGATGCTCAGAGCCTGTGTTATATCATCATTCTCAGAGGTGCCATGCATTGGAAACTCATTTGATATGACTTTGGAAATTCTTTTTATTCCAGTACGATATTATACGGTAGACATAAGTTCTACTTTACCGAGAGGGTGGTAGTAAAGTGGAACTGTCACCTAGCAGCAGCGGTAGAGGCTAAAACAGTATAGGGAAGTAAACATATTTTATTTCAGCTGCTTGAGCAAAGAGTTGCCTGAGCTTGATAGGAATAGCAGTCCCCTGCAAGTGATGAGTCAAAGGCATGAATGCAAAATCAAGCAGTGCTCCATGTGAATGCATCTACATATATATACACTATATATACAATATATATATATATACACTATATATATATATACACTATATAATGACGCAGGAGACAGAAAATTATATATATATATATTATATTGTTTTACCCACCTAAAATGAACTCTTCTGGGTTTGTATTATTTTACATTTACCAACAATAAACTGCAGCTGCCGCACTTTTGACCATTCTTCTAATTTATTGTAGTCGTTTACCATTTGAGTTGTTCCACCCAGAAGGTGGAGCAGAATGAGGGGAGGTGGATTACTCTGCCTCTACCGCTCTTCTGGCTATAGGGGATTGGAGGGATGTTAGATCGGGGGGTGGGACATGTTGTCACTACACCTATATAATCCCAGCAATCCCCACACACAGTGCTTACTTGTTAAGCTTTGCACATGTGTGGTACCTGCTCTGGGTAGCTGTATTTGGAATTGTTACCCTGTCTCTGAACCTTAGCTGCCTGCCTTGACCTCTGACCTGTTTCTGATTGATAGCTGCCTGCCTTGACCTTTGGCTGTGACCTGTTTCTGAATGACTGCCGCCTGCCCTGACCTTTGGACCGTGTCCCCGACTTCTGTCTTTGAATTTGCCCTTTTGTTCTGTTGCCTGGACTTTCCTCTCTGCTTTCTGCACTACACTCTGCAAGCAACCCTGACAAAGCAAGTAAGCCAACTATGGAGCATGCGGGACTGGCTAAAGCCCTACTCGCCCTCACGCAGCAACTGGCTGCCATGGTGCAAAGCCTGCAGGATCTGCAAGAGAGCCAACGGCAACTGCAAGCACAGCTACTGGCTCTAGAGGGGGCCGACCCCTCTCCGCAACCAGTGCCAGTTCCAGAACCCCAGGTAGAGGGGGCTGCGGCATCCCCAGAACCCCATGTGCGACTACCGGCAAAGTTTAATGGGGATCGTAGTAAATACCGGGCCTTCATCATCTCTTGTGAGCTGCTGTTTGCATTGAAGCCCCGGACATACGCCACGGACTATGTCAAAGTCAGGACCGCCATATTATTGCTGGCAGATGGACCCATGACCTGGGCCCATCACCTACTTCATACCAAGCATCCATCTTTGGACTCGTGGACAGTATTTCGCCGTGCTATGGATGAACTATATGAGGATCCGTACAGAAAAGCCAACGCAGAACGCGCCCTTCACAGCCTCCGGCAGGGGCGCAAGCCAGTGGTAGACTACGTTGTGGAGTTCCGTTGCCTAGCGGTGGAGACAGGCTGGAATGAACCCGCCTTGTTGTATCACTTCAGGCTCGGGTTAACAGAATCCCTCAAGGATGCGTTGGTCTGGGTTGAAACTCCCTCCTCCCTGGACTCGATGATCAACACTGTAATCCAGATGGATCGGAGACTCCGCGAGCGCCGCATGGAACGCAGGCAATTACCCTCCACACGTCCGGGCTTCACCAACCGTCCTGCAAATCCCCCACGTGTGTCTGTTTCCCTGCCCTCTTCGTCCTCAACAAAAAATGAGGAACCCGTGCAGATCGGCCTGGCCAGAGGCCCCCTGACTAAAACAGAACGCGCTCGACGCACCAAGAAAGGCTTGTGCATGTACTGTGGCGAAGCTGGGCATTGGGTCCGTGACTGCCCCACAGCGTTCCCGAGAGGTAAGAGCACTAAGAAATGTACCCCTCTGACTTCTGGCACTACGGTCTCTCACCTCTTTGTTCCGGTGTCGTTACAGTGGGGCGATAAGAAGGTTCCACGCCACCTTGGATTCCGGAACCGGCGACAACTTCCTGGATCTCTTTGGCACACGTCCCTACCCACTCTAAGGATCAAACTTTGCCGGTCCTACTGGTTGATGGAAGTCCCATAACCTCTGCACCTGTCACCACCCTTTCACATACCTATCATATATTCTACATAACATCAAAAGGTGGGGTTCTTTAACCCCTACATAAATGGGGCTATTATTATTATATGGAAAGAATATATACACATAAAAGAAAATGTACACATAAGGAAAAAATGCCTCTCCCCTGTTCTCACTGCCCCTTCCCACTATCTGCCCCTTCTTGCTATCTACCCCCTCTCCCTACTTACTTACCTTGTTGCCGGAGTCCTGCGGTGGGAGCGAGAGGCGTCGATCTTCAAACCCGAGCGCCGGAATATGATGGAACGTCGGCACCACGACGGAGTTACTGCAAACTTCACAAGCTTGCCATATTAAGTTAAAAGAAAAAAAGAAAGTATTAAAGTAGTGCTGGCCGGCGGCATCGGCCGTTTAGATTTGATTTCCAGCAATCTGATGGAGCAGCGTGAGGGGTGAAAGCTCTGTGTGAGGGGCCTGAGCTTTCACCACTCACGCTGGCGCTGCTCCCATCACATACGGCCACTGGCTGCTGATGCCCCGCCGGCTGCATTTTGCACCCAGCCAGATGTGTTTTCTTCCAGCCGCACTGTGGCTGTTCTCCCTAGCAGTGGGCAAAACGCAGAATGCTCAATGAGGTTAAGAAAGAAAAACGTAGAGTTAGAGCTTAACACTTGAAGGAGTAATTGAAACTAGTTAGCATCTCTGTTCATAAGTTAATTGCAAAATATTGACCTGGCATGGAAGCCGCTGCTTTCCAGTGCTCAAAGAGTTCTGTTCTGCTGCCTCTGGGCCTGGACAGCTCCCCATCAGAGGGGGCAAACAAATCCCAACGCTTATCCAGGTATCATAAGGGACAATATGAGGGTTGCTGTCCGCCAGCTGAAGCTCAGTAGTAGCTGTGTAATACAGCAGGACAGTGACCCTAAAAGTTAAATTAAATCTGCTATAGAATGATTTAAAATCCGCCTTTTGGAGCGGCCAAGTGGGAGCCCAGACCTAAACCCATTAGAGATGCCGTGGAATGACCTCACGAGAGCCGTTCACACCAGACGTTTAGGAATATGGCTGAACTAAAGCTGAATGGTCTAAAATCCCTCTTGAACGTGGTGCAGGTCTGATGCATGCAGGAGGTGCGACTGGTTTGCAGAAATTCAGGTCATTCCAAAGCGCTCATTTACTTTTACTCTCCACCGTGATATTTTTTTAATGATATTTGCAGAAAGAGTGCTGCCACTAGAAGGCAGTAAATGCCAATAGGAGACATGATTTAGGCAGCAAACAAGTTTTACACAACAAATAAATCAAAGGTAGTTGCTTGTCTGTGCCGGGGGGGGGGGGGAAAACCTACTGCTGGGAGAAACATAAACAGTGTATTAACAGAGCTAAAAATAAAGAACAACAAAGAATAAAACTAAAGTAACCGTTGTGTAAAAAACTAAATATGTCGCTTTGATTAAATCAATTAATGGGACACTGCAGCCATCATGCACTTGAATCTGTGAAATCATTAATACAATAGAAATAATCCAAGTAGACTATGACCACATGAAGCCTGCTGGACACCATGTTGTTTTGTTGGTCTGGTTGTACATTACTTACAGAGGTCCAGCAGGGCCGTCTTCATAGCAGTTGCCTCACCTTACCTTAGGGGCCCAATGCAGCCTTTTTTTAGGGGCCATAGTTTAGTGGAGGTCTGTACTTCTACCAGCACAGACCCCTACTAACGCACGCTCCTGCGCACAAAGTGCCCCCTGCTATTGGATAAAGCCAGGATATGATGTCATATGTCTGCCCAGCACAAACTTACTGGAGGTCTGTGCTGTTAGCTGGTTAGGAGGTGGAGGAGGGATGAGGGATGAGACACAGGGTGAAGGGCTGCTTGGGCGAGGGTCATTTTTGTGCAAATTTCTTAAATATGTAATTAAATTTATAAATGCCTTGGGTTGATCCTCATAGCCAACAGCTCCAGGGGTGTAACGCCTCAAAAAAATAAGACAAGCAAAGATTCTCTAGATAAAGTATAAAAGGTTCTGCTTACATTTCTCACTGGTATTGTAAGATTCAGCCATTTGTAACATGATACGGCAGCTTTCACATGCAGCGCAACATAGAAGAGCCACAGCCTCAATTATTTTTACGAGAAATATATATATATATATACTGTATATATAAACACACTATATGTACAAAAGTATTGGGACACACCTCTTGAATTGTGGGATGCGCAGTACTGCGACAGGGCGCACTGCGACAGGGCGCACTGCGACAGGGCGCACTGCGACAGGGCGCACTGCGACAGGAAGCGCGTGGTAGGATGGGCAGTAACTGTGATAGGATGCCATCTTTGCAATAAGTCATTTCATGAAATTTCATCCCTGCTAGACATTCCACATCAACTTTAAGGGTATTACTGGAAATCATTAGCGTTTAGAAACAGCGGTCACGAAGCGTAAAACCACATAAAGTCACAGAGTGGAGTCACTGAGTGCTGAGGCGCATGGTGCCTAAAAGTCATCAAAACTCTGCTGATTCCATAGCTGAAAACTTCCACTGGCGCAAAAACCGTGCAGCCGCATGCAAGCCTCACATCACCAACAACAACGCCAAGTGTCAGATGGAGTGGACTCTGGAGCGGTGGACATGCGGATCGCACTTCTCTGTTTGGCAGTCTGATGGTCGAGTCTGGGTTTGGCGGATGTGAAAACACAGATTGCGAGCCGGGCCTTTTCTTCCAGCAAATGTTCTACTGGATGAATGGGCAAAAATTCCCACAGAAACACCCCAAAATTTTGTGGAAATCCTCCCCAGAAGGTGCTTTATTATTCATTTTTTCATTTTAAAATACTTACAGAAGGGTTAGGGCTACTCACCTTAACATGCATTATCATACCTGGGAACTCTCCGGGTGAAGCACCGCTTCTCCGTTTTTCCTGGTCAACACCCGAATCCTTCGCGTCGCGGGAGTGGGGTCTTGACAACCCCCCCCTCGCCCATTTGCCCTTTAAATGGGGGTGTTTCCCGCAGCGGGCAGTCCTGGCCGCGTCCAACAAAGAATGTCACCGGAGTGAAGAACGTCCCAGGTATGTGCATTATTCTATAGTAGGGCTGTTAGGGATAGTATGCTCACCCTTTAAATTACCCAATACTAATTCCTACAATCATTTTATACACACAATCTATTTTCACGATGTTTGTTGGCAATAGTTTGGACTCCTTCACCTAATTTTTTAGACTTTAATCAGTTTAATATAATAATAATATAATATTACACAGCAAACATTTCAATGTGTAAGGAGACCTTAAAGAAACCTCACTGATTTAACTATACATTATACAGGGCCAGCCAAGCTCTTCCTTCAGCATAAGCTCGCTGGGGTTGGCCCATAATGTATAGTGAAGTCAAGTTGCTGAAACACAGCTCGTTATTAAGTGAATATACCCCAAAGTTCGTATTAATTCTGTATGCTCCCTTTTTGTCTCCACAGAATGTGCTGGCCCTGTATGAATTAAAATGTAACGTAACTATATATTCAAACATTAAGAGTAGAAGAGGCACATAAAGCTCAGTTAGTATCCAGAATAATACGGTGTCATTAAATGTATAGTAAATACGCGGCTAGCGTGTGGTGTCTGATTACAGCCAGGGCGACACTTTGACCAACATTTACTTTTCATGTTTACCCTTAGTGTTATAAAACACGCTGTTTATTCGCTGGGTGCGGATCACAGATATCCAGCAAATAGACTGGGCTACGACTTCACTGACGACTTCATTAGCGACAGGTGCGGATCTTTCCTCCCCAAAGTGTCACTAAACTTTAATAACTTTAAATAATTCCATACCTGACAACACCCTCAAAATCACCAGGAGTGTCTAGTGGCTAATCTCCTAGACGGGGGCATTCCTGGTGATGGAAAACGCTGTGATGTCATAACACTTGTGTAATGTGGGCAGAACGAGATGTGATGGCGACTACATGATGTAGTTTCGTGTGGCACAACGTATGATATCGTACTACGAGATATTGGAATTTTAGTAAGTGTGGAATTTCAGTGGTAGCCTATAGATTAAATAGCTGCTGAAAATGAATGTACACGCTGGTAGCCATAACTGTTAACAATGTCAGATGTCACCACTCTTCTTAAAGATATCCTTAAATGAGTACAGGTGGATCAAGAAGTGTATAGGGAGAAGATCATGCCGGTCTTGCTTTTACCAGAAAGGGAAGGAAGGGGTTACATATCACTTCAGGGAGTTTGGACCCAGAAGAAGAAGACTGGGGGCCTTGTGTTTCTCTTTAGCCCTTGAATGATACAGGCACCATCACAAACTTCACAACCATGGTTAAAGCGTAACACCTCAGGCATTTAACTTAAAAAAATAGCTGTATTGTTCATTGAACTGTTTCAATGGTCCTAGACGTATATACGTTGGACACAGCTCCGGGATAATCTCTCTGCTGGGGCATCCACGCAGGGCAAGTCCATTTCCAGATGGGTTGATCCCTGAGGTCAAGGTGGTTTTACCAATTCAAGGGTCAGTCTAAAAATCAAAGGTGCGTGGTCAGCATTCAGGCAAAAGGTCAGAAATACCGTAAAGAATCAGGAGCGCTGAGATGCCAAACAAGTGCGTAACGAATGAGTCAAATAGGGAAGTAACAAGCCGGGAGTTACAGATGGAACACAATACAAACCACAAATGGTAAAGCCAGGTAGAGAAAAAGAACAACATAATAATTAAGGCAGGGGAGGATGATATGGTTGTTCTCCACCCATGAGGTTCTTGTTCTAATCCCCTGAGATATTTTGTTAAAATATATCCTTCGGCTAAAACACTACATGCTGACCACGGGAACGGTGTTAACAACTGCTTGGGCAATGGAATATTTTCTGGAGAATCATTAATAACTTTGGTCATTTGGCAATGAGTTATCTGAATACGCACTTGGTGACTGTAAATATAATGTCAGAGATGGAAAATAGCAATGTGAAAAGCTTAAACATGTAGCATTAAAATAGAAAAGGTTTTCAGTGGTGGGTACTGTTAACGAAAGAGTGATGTTAACTAACGTGAAACTTGATGACTTGCCAATGGCATTTTAAAATGAGCGTTTGAGCCAATTTTTGCATGTAAATTTTCTTTTATAGGAGTAGAAATTGAGGTATCTGTCACATTTCCTCTACTCAGTCTAGCTCAACGACAGCAGGTAGCAGGTAGTTAAGCACCTGATTGCACGTGAGCAAGATTGTTCCCATTAACGCCTAAGGGAATTTGACTAGCAAGCTACAAGTCTGACTCCCGCACGGTCGTGAGTCATAATTCCAAGTCTAGGTAACAATATGAAGCATGTAGGTAGCAAGCGAGTCGTTCCTCGGCCCCCGGCGGTGCGCATTCCACCTGCAGGCATGTTCTGAGAAATCCAAACAATGCGCTCTCAAAGTACAGGCAGTGAGAGTATCCAAGACACAAAAACAATTATATGGTCAGGGTGTTTGTATTATGAATTAACGGCAGTCTAACCTGAATCTGACAATGAAAACATTTTAAGGCATTCGTGCGTGCAACTATTTTTTCTCTGCATGATAGCCATCTGCTTCATCTTCCTTACTGTTTACTTTCTTTGATGACCCTAAAGGGTGTTATGTCAGGCTTCTTTTAACTATGAAACATTTTGCTGCCGTTTTTGTGGTTTGCTCTAATTTCTGCCAACCAAGTCCACCTGTGCTTCCTATAAACACTGAATTAAGCAGTTACACCCCAGAAAACCCTTTTCAATATTTCTGTGTAGGTGTCACCCAAGCGAAATCGTGATAACCTCTCCTCTGGCTTTTACTTGAGTCTTGTCTACTTGCGTCTATAACTGTCTTGTTCATTGTATTGTTTCCTGGATTTCATTTTGTTTTTGCCCAGCACCCAACATCTTACTGTGAGCTTAACGCTAGGGCACCTATTCTATACTGTACAGTCCTAATACAGTGTAAATACTGGTGCCAGTTGGTATTTGGTGCCAAAAATTATCATAATAACGTATATCAACTTCAAAGGGGGCGCAACTGTACACCAAGAAGAAATAGGGGCTCAACCTTTAGGGCCCCTACATCTTAAGGGCTGAAGGAACCTATGGCACAAACATAGCAGATATTTGTTTTACATGTTTGCTATACAATATGTTCATCCATAAAGCAGAGGCGATGTTTACCTATTCATCAGATTTCTGCAAAAATGGCGGCACTTCTGGTGATCCTCCAATGGCGGAAAATTTACAGACAGGTCATGCATGTGGACCTGCAGACAAAGAAAGAAGACAGAAGAACAAGAAGATGTTAGAGAACAAGCGGACCTTTCAATACCATCAGACCCATTCTGGAATGTATTTAAACCCCCGTTAACGTAGTCAAAATTAAATTTGACACTTCTTTAAGCTCCTAGCATGGAGCTTGCAGTTAGGGAAAGTCGCTCTTAATTAAGGGAGGTGAGAGAAGAGGGAAGGGAAAAAAATAAGGAAATCCCTTAATCCCTCAAATAGCATTCTAATTATCAGTTATATTTATATTCTGTCTAATCCAGTGTAGTTTCCATCCTATTAACTCTTCTTTATTGGTGCCTTTAGATTCAATAATATTCATCAGAGATATTTTATATTATATGAACCCAAGAGTAGTCCAGGGCAGTATTAATAGTACATAGTGATTCTATTTGGTATTTAATGGTTTTCCCATTATCACTAATCATCCTGTTTATATTCCTTTATAAATCAATAGTTAATATAACATGTTTAAAGCCCACGTAATATATAAAATAAAATACAAAAGGGAAATCCCCCCTCCTTACAACCCCTCAATAAATGATTTCTTACTAATCAAGTCATATATTAAATAGTATCAATACCATATCTCTTTTTTACCAATTTTGTAACTTTTTCAGAGATTCAAAAATTATTGTGGAGCCCTCGTGTGAAACAACTATTTTGAATATCTCTATTTAAAGTTCTGATGTAATCTGTGAATTATTTCCATTATAATGTTATTTAACTTTTGTTCAAAAATGATTATTCCTTTTAGCGAACTGTTGTTAATTTCCTCTGCTATCCCTCTTACTCTTAAATGAATCCGTCAATCTCTCTTTATCCGTCTGATTTAATTCTAGTTCCTTTATTTTCACCTGTAGTTTATTGAGTGCCTCTTCCGCTTGAGTAAGGTTTAGTTGAATCCTATCTATTTTGACCGCATTCTGTACAGTTTTCTACTCCAATAGTTTCATCTCTGAGATAATTTCTTTTGTGTTACGTTGTATTTGTTTTTTATTTGATCAAATTGTAGATCTTTAGAACATTTCGTTAGAAACTCTGCCGTAATTATTTGTGAATCTTTGTCTATTTGTGTTTTTGTACTCTCCAGGTCTACTTGGAGATTCCAACATCTCCTGAGAAGAATCCGTAGTCGCTAGTTCTGTTGCTAGTGAAGAGTAGTTAGATGCCATTTTTTCCTTTTTCTTGTCTAATAAATTCCAATATATATTGTTTATGACTATTGGTCTTCAATCTGTGAAATTAATTTAAGTGAATATGTAAATGATCCATTCTTGTTTGTTTTAGCGTTCTAGACAAGTCATTCTCTCCTTGAGGCCTCTTTATATTCACAAATTGGAAAAAGGTTTTAAAATGTGAATCTCACAGATTCAGTTCTTTCAGACCTAATAAATATGCATTGCGCGTTGGCTTAGCACTTCACACAGGTCCTTAAGGTACATTTTAATTGCTTAATTGCTGATATTTCTAGATTAGCCACCATTATGTATCCCGTTATGAAAATAGTTGATAAATTCAAACAGTATTAAGTCATCTTTGCTAATTACTGTATATGTTGTTAAGTATAATAGTGGAAGGATAGTCCAGATCATTTCAACTCTAATCAAATTGTATCCCCCTTGAGTAAATTGAATTGATTAATTGATTGAATAAAGACAGGCGATTAGGTGCTGTCACTCCACTTAATTCCTTTAGATTAGAATTAGTTGTATAGTTAACAATTCAAAAGACAGGATAACATTATAATTCTATAATAAACAAAGATCTTGATCCACTTCCTCACTATATATTAAACTGTCCAGAACTAGACAAACAGTGGCAAATAGTAAGATATATAACTGCTATAATAGCAAAACTATCCAGAATCCAAAGTGTGCCTCTCATGCCCACTTCCTGACACCTATAATTCAAGTAAAGAGATGTTATTGGAGGCCTGTACTGGGAAGTTCCCAGAAAATTGAAAAGAATCCTAAAAGTGTGTAGCGCCTTTTAATGAAGTCTATGGAGGCTGTGCTGAGCCATTATAACCTTACCATTGTTCTGCGGGACACTGAGGGGCTTCACTGCCCAAGAAGGAGATCTGCCCCAGGGGGACTGTAGCCCTAGGCCTGGGCCTAGTCGACCTAGGCATGCATACGTTACTAATTTTTCCACCACAATGTTATGAACATACCTGGGAACCCGGATTTGACCCAGAGATTGCCAGGTGAAGCACCGGTTCTCCAGGTCAAACCCTGAATCCTCCTTCACACACCCTGCTCCCCGTGCATTTTCCCTTTAAATGGGGGTGTTTCCTGCTGCCGTCAGCGGGAACGCCCCTGATGTCAGTGGGAATGCCCCCGACATCAGGGGGACCTCCCACTGACATCAGTGGGCAGTCCTGGCCGTGTCCCGCAAGGGAAGGCTCCGGGTAGCCGGAGCCCAGAAGATCCCAGGTACGGTTATGGAGGTCTGGGACACCACCAGCTACTGATGTATTTTTGAATGTAACAAAACATAAATGAATAGGTGTTTAGTTGGAGAGAATAATCTTCTGCCCTAAATGCGTATTATTTATGTACAGTGTATGCTAATATAAAGTGTACCTGTCATTGGGTAGAAACACTCATTAATCAGTAAATAATAAACTGTGTTTTTGTTTTGTTAACTTTTGCTTTTAATGGCTGTTTTTTAGATGGTATAATTACTCATCCTTTGCGACTAGGTAAAATAATTGAGAACAATGGAAAGGAAAAAGAATAACTTGTCTCGTGACCTTTCAGAACAATAAATACACATTGTGGATCTGTTGGACACGCACATTAGGATGCTGAAAACTAATGAGTACGGAAATATAGGTCAGGGATATGGAAGTCGCTTTGTTATAATTTTACTCCGTCTTCTGCCACTTGCTAACTAGGTCACCGTTCATTAGTGAAAGTGAAGGTTATTCATGAACCTCCAAGACAGACGGTGTCTGAATTAAGCTATACGAGTAATTTATTATGCTCGTAATACCAGCATTTTATCGTGGAAAACTATTTTGAAGATCTAAATTAACTTCCCAGTTAAATCTCCATGCTATTTATTAATGGGAGTTGGGTACGTACAATATTACAGTCACCAACCCGCTGAGTGCCAGAGCCTGAATCACATTGCGGTTAAAGTCTCCGAGAGAGCCATGCAATGCTCAACAACCTTGACAATCATTTTACAGTTGGAAGGGATGCAGTCAAAATTCATCAATGTCTTTCCCTGCAGCCCATATAGATATTTATGTGTGCTCCTCCCATGCACCCTTCCCCGTATAGATATTTATGAGTGCTCCTCCCATGCACTCTTCCCCATATAGATATTTATGTGTTCTCCTCCCATGCACTCTTCCCCGTATAGATATTTATGTGGTTTCTCCTAACCCATGCACTCTTCCCCGTATAGAATATTTTATAGTGCTCTCCCATGCGACTCTTCCCCGTATAGATATTTATGAGTGCTCCTTCCCAGCACTCTTCCCATATAGATATTTATCTGTGCTCTCCCATGCACCTTCCTCGTATAGAGTATTTATGTGTGCCTCCTCCCATGCAGCTCTTCCCACATATAGATATTTAATGTGTTGCTCACTCTCCATGCAGCCGCTTCCCCGTATATGATATTTATGGTCTCCTCCCCATGCACTCTTCCCATATAGATATTTAGTGTGGCTCTCCCATGCACCCTCCCGTAAGGATATTTATGTGTGTTCCTCCCATGCACTCTTCCCTGTATAAGATATTTTTGTGTGCCCTCCCATCGCACTCCCTTCCCTGTAATAGATATTTATGTGTGCTCCTCCCATTGCACTCTCCCCATATAGCATATCTTATGAGTGCTCCTCCCATGCACTTCTTCCCCATAATAGTATTTTGTGTGGCTCCTCCCATGCACTTCCCCATATAGATATTTAAGTGGTGCTCCTCCCCATGCACCTTCTTTCCCCATATAGATTTTATGTGTGCTCCTCCCATGGCACCCTTCCCTGTAATTTTTATAGTCGCTGCTCTGCCCATCGCAACTCTTCCTGTATAGATAATTTATGAGTGCTCCTCCCATGCACCCTTCCCCCGTAATAGATATTTATGTGTGCTCCTCCCATGCCCCCTTCCTCGTATAGATATTTATGAGTGCTCCTCCCATGCCCCCTTCCCCATATACATATTTTTGTTCCTTGCTGTGTATCTCACTTCATTGTGTATGGGACAAGAGTGCTTCATAAGCCTAAAGGATGGGGCGTAGTGGCCCACAATCAGGTGGTCTGCAGGGCAAAGGAGTGCAATTGTCCCCTAGACCTCTATTATTTAAGCCCTTTGGGCCTTTATGAAAAATTTGTGTCTTTTGTGGGCATTATTGTATTTCATATATTGCTACCAGGGTATCTACCGAAGATTAAGTTTACACCCTGACTAGATCTTTTCTGTGCTCCAGTGCATGTTATACAGGGTAGAATAATGTGCATTGACTGCCAAATGTGCTTGGAGCTGTTATATTCCCAGATGATTGATTCTTTTTTTGGAAATCACTCCTTTGTTCAGCCTTCTCCTGAAAGCTATGGTGCAAGCTCAGTCTATACATGAAGCATTCCAGGCAGTGACACTAGGTATACGGCATTTCTATCTGTGTAATCATTTAACGTTTTAATGTTGTTGTCAATGTGGTTTGTTAAAAAAAAATTTTGTAAATCATAAACTTTCAGTTTTTGCAGTATGGGGTCAGAATGGAATATAAAATGGGCCTTGGCGCTTTAAGGCCAGTAGCCCACAGATCACACACATGCTATAATTGTACATCAGTCTAGATATAAAGAGTAGCATGTGGCTATGTCTACCCAGCAGTTGGCCCCACACTACATCATTGCTTCCGCTGCCTGGAATCAGCATAGGCCAAATAACAGCAAACAGGCTGGAGAACAGGAAGAGCCAGGTAGCATCAGGACCACAGGGATAATCCGAACGCCAGGGTCAGGTCATGCCAGGAGGTCAGCAACAGGGATCAAACAGCTAAGGCGTAGTGAAAGCAATCAACAATGGGTGATCCAAATGAAGGGGAGTGGGTAAAGGAACATGGGTAGCGGGAAGGGGCAGGTAGGCAGGTAAAGGGCAGGTAACAGAGCACCTGTCTGCAGTGTAGGGATCGCTTCTGGGCGTGCTCTGCCCTTAAGTGGGTCGTGGCACCTGTAAGATGCCCCCATGGGCGGCCAAGTGTCGAGACTGTGGCAAAGCCAAGGGCATAGGAGAAGACCAGGACAGCTGGACCTGAAGCCTCCTTCCACACAGCCAGGGACATTCTGCGTGTGGCGGCCATAGAAACACCTGCCGTGGAGGTAAGTTTCAGCTCCGACATTTAATATTATTATAATTATTGTTATTAATATTTTTATAGTGCCAACTTATCCCAAAGTATTGTACAATGACAATTTACACATATGTGGGTTCAGTGTCGAGTCCTCAAGATAAAGAGTATCTCAGATTAAATTTAACACATAATTAATATCCTAAAGCAACATGTTTCAAGGCATCCAGTATCTCTCAATACATTCTTTCCACCTGATCCCTCATGTAGACCTAAAGAGAAACAACACCATATTTTATTTTATGTAAAAGTGGTAGAAGGAAAGTAGTTAATCTAAAGAGTTTATGGAAGAGCAAAGAATGGGACAGAGGAGTAAATGAAGGGGTCTCATATCTGGGGACGTCTACAGCTTTGGCGACCTGCAAGTGAGGACTGGAGCCAGCTGTATGTAGGAGGCGAGACAGATACTAGACGGGTAGGAAGTGGGCAAATAGTAGACTTGAGTGGATGGAACTGAAATGAAAGGAAGTGCAGAGGAGCAAATGCTGCTCTCCTGCCTAAAAATTGAAGCTAATAACCCTGAGCATCGGAGAAGCAGCTCTTCACCCAGATGGCTCTTGGTAGAACCCAGCAAGTTTATGGGCATGTCTTGTGTCTGCTTACAAAACGGTTCTAATTCTCCAGACTGGCCGTAGTCACATGGTTCGAATTTCCAAAGACATATTAGGTAAATCACCAAATTTCTAAAGGTTTTTGCTCCTCCAAAACTAACCTAAAACCCATGGCAACTACCAGCAGTGTCATGTTAATACATGTATCAAACCATTCACAAATGTAAAGGACAATATCCCAAATACATTATTATGTATGATTTTATTTTTATGAAGGGGGTGCTCATGCTGGCTCGACGGTAGGTGAAGCCACATCTAGCTAAACCCTCCAGATACGACCTCGAGGCGGTGGCATTGCATCCATTCAGTGGTGACTCCATGCCTGGCTCGGCTTGTACAGCTCTTTGGTGAAGAATAATTCTGCAACAAAAACTCCATAATTAAGCAAATTACCAAGAGTGGTAATTGTGTGTAATTGGTTAGGAGAATATGCCAAATTTATTTATTATATCACTACTGGCTATAAAAAGAGGTCTTCAACAATTTGGAAAGTGTTTTTTCTGATGTATTCATTTCACTTTTATTATTTCAATTAAATGACGTTTTATATAGATTTGTATTAAATTAGTAAAGGTACAATTGCATCTTTTCTACCAAAGTAATAATCAGTGTCAGCTACCCGGATTAATATTTTTTTTTTATAGAGCGTGACATGTTAATAACATGTCATTATTATAATTATAAATTCAATATCTTTTACAGTAAAATAACTACAACTAGAACACAGAAAACATGGAACATCATGCATTCGGAAATAGATTTTACAATATGAGAGAAACATAGCAATTTTGCATAAATGTATTTTTTCTTTTCTACTCATCCATATGCCTGATTTTTTATATAAAGAAACAAACAAACAAAAAATAATTGTGATTTTGCTGGTGACAATCATGCCACACAATGTTAAAAAAAAATAAAAAAAAGCATTTTACCAAAAAGATAAAAAGCATACTAAATGAAATACTACATCCCTGGTTGGTATTCTGTCTCTAATGTTGCTATGTTTAAATGTTGGTAGTTCTCACAAAAAACATTCCAGGAAATAGTTCACTATAACTAAATGAAATAATAACTTTATTAAGTTATAAAACTTTTTTTATGAGCTCAAGAGAAGTGCGTGTCTTAGCTTCAGCACATGTCGGATAAGAATGCAAAGTTACTTAGCTCTTTTTCGTGATGTAATAATATGTAACTATATTACACTGAAGTAAAATAAGTAAACAGATATAACGTACACAGGGGAAGGTGAAATGTGTAAGTGTGTGTGTTAAAGTGAGTGAGTGTAAGTGTGTGATATGGTGAGTGTTTATGTGTTAGTGTGAGCATGTGTGTAAGTATGTGTGTGTGTGGACTCGTGCATGTATTAGTTACCAAGGCACGGGGTAAAGCCCTGCTCCATGACCCAAGAAGTGCCAGCTCTCACCTGAAAGTACCACCACTGAAACTTACCGTTTTTAACTTAATATCGGTCAATAGGGCGATATGACCAAGACTGTGATATTTAGAAGTGCATGTGAGGCAGAGGGGGCAATGTGTCATCTGCATTCATATAAAGGAAACCAGACATATAATTATAGCTTTGATTTAATACAAATCTGAAAATTACCATTAACAACTACTCCTTCCTCCTTCTTGTATCCTCCGTCTCATGCACACATATGATTTACAAGCACATACTCATCCTGTGTCACCGTCATGGTTAAGGGCGCCATTTGGAATATTAGATATTACATTTATTTACAGAGCACCATCAAATTCTGTACTGCCACTCCAATGGGGACAATAAAATAAGACATCCAGGTACAGAAGGAGGAGAGGAGACGTAGATAATAGTAGAGCATAGGTCAACGTAGGAACATGTATGGTAAGGTCCATCCAAGGGAAAGTCAATAAAGGAGTAAAGAGTTTATTGATGGAAGTGACATCCAGAAACAGAGATGAGGTCTGTGATTTTAGTCCATGAGTCTACTTACCTACTACTAACAAGACTACCAAGACTTGATTTGCCCGTCTACCACCCCCACTGCCATAAGCCACAATTCCATGGCATGTTCTACCAAAAGAGAAGGACCAGCTTATCTCTCAGCTATGCATACGAGGCTGATCCCAGGTACGTTGACTGTGAAGACAGAGAAGAAGAGAAACCGGTAACCCCAATGACAATATCTTAAAATACTTCGGAAGGGTTGGTTTTGTTGGGCATGAATCGAATTACTTCTGTAACTTTTGTTTTATCCCGTGGACATCCCCCACCCTTGTACATTTAAATACGGAGTAGGTTTACATCATTAAAAGTAGATCCTATGCATTCCACGTTACTCATCAAAGGATTAAAGGATTTGTATCGCTAGCTGTGGGATTGGTTTACAAACCATTATCCATTATGACATTTTCTTTTTAATTGACAGGGAAAAGGTGAAAGGCGACTAAAGCATCATTGGTCTCTTACGGTAACCATGCAATTTTAACAGTTTAATGGCTGTTTCCGTGAGTCTTTATACAGTCCCTCCGTATTATATTACCCTGTTTTTCCAGAGACCTGTTATACTTTTTGATATAGTGTTTTTACTGTTGTACGCGTCGATCACAATAAAAGTTATTTTGCAAACAAGCCTTATTGCACACTGCCCTGCCCTACAGTTACCTGCCACAGTTTGGGTGATTTTATTTTCTGTTGGCAATTAATGTCCATCCAGTAACTCTTTAAATAAATGGCTACTATGGATTTCATGTTGAAGGTGGTGTTAATGTGGCTACTACAAGGTCTGGGCTGGCCACCTGACACACACCAGGCAAATGCCAGGTGAGTCGATGGCTGTCGGAGCCGCAGTCGATCTGCTGCTGGAGCCGCAGCGTGTGGCCGACGGCTGGATATGCAGGACGCGTGCTACGCGACCGAAACATGTAACGTTCGGCCAAGCTTATCCAGCCGTCGGCCGCACTCCCGTCATCAGGCGGTCACCGGCCCTAAAGTGCCAGGGCTGCCTCGTAATCACCAGTCCGGCCCTGTCTGCTACTGCTGTGAGAGTCAGCCTTCGGTTCTATAAGTGCCTTCAGTGAAAAGATTTAAGGAAGCCACATCTCACCTGGAATAAGAGACACAGCACCCATTTCTTTATTTATTCACTTTTTTGCACTAAAACATTATTAATGTGCAATATAACATGAAAGGGTCCAGAATCAGGCGAATCCCTTTCATAAAAAAACAACAAACAAATCACCGCCCCCAGAGACCGTAGGATATACATTATGAATCATTTCGTGTTTATTTATATTTAATGTACATGTAATACACAGCGTGTAAAGCGCCGGCACACCGGAGACACAGACGGACCGGCTCCCGCCGCCACATCCACGTTCTCCTTGGAACTGTCAGGCGTTACAATGTATCAGCGGCACTGTGGGCGAGAAACACACCCGCCCACGGCGTTGATTGGCTGCTTCCGCTTGTCGGGGTTCCGCGCTGCACGTTGATTGGCTGAGTGTTCGGGCACTCAGTGGGTGTGTTCCGTTCCAGGTGGCAGGTGGCTGAGTGCAGGCAGGGACATTATACAAGCCGAGGTGCAGCGACCTCACAGACTGACCGCGGGACTGTGCCATCAGCCACAGGGGCCCCTGCCGGACTAATGCCAGCCTGATTACCACACGCACGGGAAGGGTCCGTGTTCTCCCCGCGAGGAAGATGACTGATCCGGGACCCGGCAGGCTGGACCTGAGCTTCCTAGATGAGGAGGAAGCCGGCAGGATCCTGGATGTACTGGAGAGGGATGAGCAGCTAAGGAAGGCTGAGAGGGAGAGAGTCAGGTAAGAGGGCTGTGGGGGAGGGGAGTCCGAGTCCGGGATCAGATGACTCTGGATGTTGTGGACACTGACAGCCAACTTTTAAAGCAACGTCTTTGGTGGACTACAACTCCCATGATTCTCAGTCACTGACTGATGGTAGGTGTGTTCCCTGCCTGTTTGGAGTTACAGTATGATGGGTGTTGTAGTGTTTGTAGAAGGAACATGAGTTTAACCCATGTGGAGGCTTTTCATGTAACAACCCTGCCCAGGTGTTGGAGCATACAAAATACCGAGTGGGGGCCCAGAACCGAGTGGGGGCCCAGAACCGAGTGGGGGCCCAGAACCGAGTGGGCCAGCAATGTAGACCAGGAAATATAGAGATCTGTGCAGCCAAACGGTCCAGTGATATAGAGACCCAAAAACATCCAAAGTGCCCCATGCAAAAAAAATGCAAAAGGAGCACAGAAAGGACCGGGTCATGGTGGAAATGCTGCTTGACGTTCATTAACATCTAGTAATGTAAAAAAAAAAACCCTAGCGTTTGAAACAGATGAGAACAGTTCAGGGGCAGTTTCTCACCTTTGCCCCTGCGCACCCTGGTAGATTATATACGGTGGTCCCAGGACAGGTCAGCATCTGGGATTCGTTGCAGCCGCTGTCTGGAACCCGTCCGAATCCCTGCCTGACAGTGGCGTTACTGGACAATTGCACCGATTCTGGGTAGTAGTGTCGGGACATGAGTAACCGGCAGGGGAGGTTTGGGGTGCCTGGAGGGTACATATTAAGGAAATATGAGTTCAGAAGTGCTAACCGCAGCGCAATCAAGCGGAATGATAACGTAGCTGTCGTGGCCCCAGTTTTATGGCTCTCTGGTGAGCGGAATTGTGTACGGCGAGCACTGTAACCCCGCGCACCTGTCAGTGCCTACAACGCCCGTCAATATTCCTATATCCTAATTATATTTATTATCTTTAGCGATATCCTCTTCCCAGCTGGCTCGCAAATTGTCCCTATTGTGTATTAAACAGACCATTAAGGTATGGATCAAAAGGTATACTGTGAGAGTTTTTGTTTGTTTTTGTACTGAATAATAGGTTTCTACGCCTTGTGTGCACCGTGCACACACCTACAACACGTTACATGCTGTTGGCATGCAGTCTGCAATTATCTTTAATTTAAAATTCATTTTATACTCAAGTAACCTGTTTATGGCTCTAGTCGTATTGCCTGTTCATGGTTCACCTACTGGAACCGACCCTTAAAGGGACCTCTAATCATTAAAGAGCATTTTAAGTACCTTTCACTTGGCCCTAGTTCTCCCAGAATTAGTCCACATGTATACGCTGTTACATATCTAGTAATCGATCCACCCGTTGTACCTTCCTATATAATGGACATATCGTTTCACGACCAACTTCTAGCACAGCAAAATCATCTCATCCAGCCTCCCTCGGCTTGTCCCTATAACTGTATATGCCTATTTTTTTTTTTGGGGGGGGGGGTATGTATTAGCACAGAACATTTGTAAATCGCAACCCATTCCGAAGGATTGTGCGGCTGTGTTTTCATTGTGTGTAATCTTAACAGCGGTGATAAACACTTTAGCCGCTGACAGATTTGCAGAACTGTACAGGCAGTGAAGGCGTGAGCTGGACGCCTTCCCGTGTATGATGTGGCGTGAACGTGCTAATGAATCGTGCCTGGAAAATATTAGAAAGCACTCGTAGAAATAGCATTTATTTTTTACAGGCTTATCTGCCCCAGCCTCTCGGCTTCAGTCACTTAAATAAAACGCACGGATGTTTTTGATAAGTTATCTTTTTTAAGCCTAAAGAGCTCACGATTCAGAACTCCGAGAGTCAGGAATTTAAGTCCCGGGAATGATGTTTCTGATGCTGCATTTATTTACGAACGCAGAGTAGGTGGAACAGCACCTTTAACCCATGGGTCTTTCCTGTCAGACCGTCGGTGATGGTGTCGGACTCTTCTAAGACTGAGGCTCATCTCCCATACAAGTTGTGTAATTGTATTACTGATGCAGAAAATAGACTGCCGTAGAATGGATTGTAGAAGCTGTCCAAACACTAATTCACTGTATGAATGAAGTTATGTGGCTTCCCTTCGATCAGGTGTATAAAACCAAGCACGTAGATAGCTGTCTACATAGACAAACACTGGCAGTAGAATGGGTCCTACTGAAGAGCTCAGTGACTTCACGGGATGCCACATTTGCCTCAAGTCAGTTCATGAAATATCTGCCCTGCTAGGTCTGCCCCGCTCTACTGTAAGTGCTATTATTGTGAAGCGGAAGCATCAAGGAGTAACTGCTCAGCCACAAAGCAGTTGACCGTCCACACTCACAGCATCACTCAGTAAGCAGAGTTCCTCTAGAAGCAACATCAGCCCAAGCACCATGTGTCGGGAGCTTCATGAAAAGGGTTTCCGGGCAGCTGCACAAAAGCCAAAGATAACTATGTGCAATCCCAAACGCCACCGTCATGGGACTCTGGAGCAGTGGAAGCGTGTTCTCTGGAGTGATGAATCCCGCTTCACTATCTGGAAGTCTGATGGACGAATGTGGGTTTAGCGGATTCCAGGAGAACGCTAACCTACTGGAATGGGTAGTAATATTAACACTACAGCATACCAAGACATTTTGGACAGCCCTCTGTTTCCAACTTTGTGGGAACAGTTTTGGGAAGACACTTTTCTATTCCAGCATGACTTTGCCCCAGTGCATAAAGCAAGGTCCATAAAGACACGGTTGGATGAGTTTGGGGGGGAAGAACTTGACCGGCCACACAGAGCCCTCACTTCAACCCCATCGAACACCTTTGGGATGAACTGGAACGGAGATTGTGAGCTGGGCCTTCTCACCCAACATCAGTGTCTGACCTCGCAAAAGCTCTACTGGATGAATGGGCAAAAATTCGCACAGAAACTCCCCAAAATCTTGTGGAAAACCTTCCTAGAAGAGTGGGGGGCAACTCATGTAGGTGTGATGGTCAGGTGTCCACATCCATATAGTGTAGCTTATGTTATTGTCCTATTGTGACTGCAGCTTCTTAAAAAAATAATAAAAAATTAAGAATTTAGTTAGCTTTAAACAAAAAACTCTGGAAATCCTCTACCCAAATTGTTTTATCTACTAGCAAAGCTTTGTATTTTTGTAAAGCACATTATAAATAAGAGATTATTGTTAACAAAATAGGCAGGTCAGGTCAGGGCTCCCTGGCTTGTGTTTTAGTAATACACTTCTATCAAAGCTTCACGTTTTGGTAGATCATTTTTGTGCCATAAATAATTATTAATAGTGAGATAGGCCAGGAGGTTGCGCATGTGCTGTTTGTCCAAGTGGTCCTTCAGCTGTACTCTTATGTCCACCAGAGCTAGCTCTGCCAATGCACACTGTTTGCAGCCACCAAATGAATGCATTGCTCCAAATTTTTCTGAATAAAATAAAATTTTGCTCGCCATGCACAAGACTACCAGACACTAACCCCGATAGTCTTAAGTAAATATTGATTTAATTTTAATTGGCATCCTTATGCATTCCTACATCAAAGTAGCGATGGCGCCAATCAAATCCGTAAAGATCAGTGTACGGCTTTGGTCAATGTTTCGAAACCACTTGCGTGTGGATTACGCGAGCCTTTGTGTTACGCTCCAATAACGTTTACTGGCACTGTGTAATTATATTAATATTCATTCTTCTATAAGCCAAGCCTATGTATTTTGCATATTAAAAGATTGGTTTCAAAGGTAATCGTATCTTTTTTTTTTTTTTTTTTTTTGCGATCTGCTGCCTCTACACGAATGCTATGTGAAAACCTGAAAGAATTTGATTACATGTGCAGAAGTCAGGCAGTCATGGGCAACAACTGTTCCTGACGCTTATGAAGGTAGTGATAAAAACACATTGCGGTGATGAGAGCTGCATGAAACACTCAATAGAAAGAGAGAATTGGAACAGACGCGTCTATTCTGATTTATAAGTTCAATAACTTCTGGAGAAGTTCTCTCAAACACTTTTCCCCACTTTGGAGGGGAATTCCGGGACATCGCCTGAGCAGAGGGTGTCACTTACTTATACCTGTCACCTCCACCAGGGTATGGGCCACCAACTACAGATCTCCATAGTCCTCTATCCTGGGCCATTCTCTCTATCTGATTCCAAGTGTGGTCCATCTTTTGGTGTCAGCCTTGATGTTGTTTCACCAGGTTTCTCGGACAGCCTCTTTTCCGCTTTCCTTGAGGGTTCCAGTTTAGTGCAACTCTGGGGATGTTGGCTGGCTGCTTCTGTAGAGCGCGCCCTATCCAGCCTGATGTTTTCTTACTGATTTCTTCCTCTGCTGGGAGATGGCAAGTCCTCCCCTAATGATTAATGGTGTCTGGCCTGAGGATCTGGAGAATCTGGCCTGGACCTTTCTGATGGTTGTTTTGTTTGTGCTTCACCAGGACTGACTAGAGTTAAACAGTCAAATCTTTGTCGTCTTCAGCTGTTAGAAGGCTCTTTCTTTGCCACTCCTTGCCTTGACATCTTCATCAGTGCCACCCTACTGGTGGTTGATGCTTCCCAGATAGCGTTGTTTCCAGGGGGCTTCCATTCAGTGTGACTGGGTCATTGCTGATGGAGTTTATCTTGAAGATCTTGGTCTTGTGGATGTTGAGAGCCACCTGTCATAACATGACTGTGCTATGTTGTCTTCTCTTGAGTCCGCTGTTTGCGTAGAATGTAGAGGCATAGAGGATTTGACAAGCTTAATTAATTTTTTCATAAAAAATCAATCGCAGGATCACATGCAATAAATGACAATTCAGTTTTTTGTGAACACTAAGCTGTTAAAATCCAAAAGTGTTCTTGTTGAGTTTGAAATTTTTTTTTGTAACAGATATGAACCATTTCTGTTTAAAATAGAAATGTTTGTAATGCGTTCTTTCTGGTTGTGGTATGCAGAGTAATTTCTTTCCTTCTGGGTAGAATATCATACCTCCCAACCATTATGGGACAGTCCCTTTTGAGCAGCCCTACGGTCCCACTTTTGCGGCTAGGGGTTTGTTAGATGATAAGATCTCCAGCAGTTTTGCTTTCTCTAGCTGCTATTGGGGCCCAAATCCCAGCATGCTGCATTTTGCAGCATTTATATTTAACCCTGTAACTACCAAAATGGTTGGAAATAGCCAGAACACGAGATGCTTCCAAAATCAGGACAAATACCTAAATACATTTTATTTGTTGTTCTTCATTTGCACTGTTGTGAAATTTTTATAGGCAAAACTCAACAAGTTGACTTTTCGTAATTTTCTTGTTTTTCTTACAAATATCCCAAATTGTTTTTCTTACAAAATTATGGTTATATAAAAATATATTTATTTTTTAAAAAAAAAAAAAAAACCATAGTTGTCCTGAAAAAACAGTGTGTAATTTTATGGAGTACAGTTGGATAAAGGTATAGCAAAAACACACTTTTTGGTTTCGGAAAACATTGTAAAAGAACCCTGGTCCTTAAGGGGTTAATGCATAAAACATTAACAAGTGACTTTTTTTTTTATTTATTTAATTTATTTTTGCTATGGTTACATTTTGGTCACATCCTTGGAAATAGATGACACATAGAAACCTCTATATTTATTTCAGGACATGTTGAGCCATTCATAGTGGAAAGGATTAGGATGGACCTCATGGTGTCTGAGCAGGAAAAGCCACCCAAGATATCACATGACTGACAACAATGGCGGCCTCCAAGTCTGCAGTTTATTGGAGCAAAATGAATTAACGCCAAGCTTTGTCAGTTCTAGACTCCATTTCTGTACGTAGCCCCTCAGCGTTTTGACATAAGCCGGGTCTCTCTTATTGTTGGTGTATCTCTGTAGTTTAAAAACAAATTCCCGACATACCCGTGTTAGGTATTATTCTCCCAAGAAGTATTGCTGAAATATGAACCAATGTTTAAAACACTATTTGGGACATGTTTTACGAGCATTAATTAAATAGCTTGGGGAAGAAACAAATAGAAGAGGTGTGAAACATTTAACTTCATGAGTACAGTATTTGAAAGGAGTGGAAATGTTTGAACCAGGGGTCATAATCTAAAACTAGAGGGACAGAGGCATCGATGTGATGTAAAGAAGTTTTACTTTACTGAGAGGGTGGTAGATAAATGGAACAGCCAACCATCGGTGGTAGAGGCTAATACAGTGAGAGAATGTAAACCTGCATGGGGTTAATGGGCAAATGGTTAGCAATAAAAATGGGAAGGCATTTACGGGGATCAGGTTGGGTTCATTAAGGGTAGACAGTCCAGCAGGAACTCAAGGAAATTTGACTTAATAATATATGTAACCGTCTGTAGAATTCCAACGATTGTACGCTCACTCGATTCTGAGAAAGCATTCAAGAAAGTTCTAATCCTATTATGGCTCTGTACACCGTACCTTCTGCCACAGTAGTGGGCCAAGTTGTTAATTCTGAGTGCTTTACCATAAGAAATGGCACACGACCGGATGTCCTTTAAATGCCTTGGAAGCACCAGCCGGAAGAATTCGGCAGAAGATAAGTATAATGGGGGGTTAAATCGGTCCGTATTAAATCTATATGGAGATGATATTTTGTTAATGCTAACAGACCTCTCTTAGTAATGAAAGAAATTGATAAATATGGAAAACTTTGCAAATTAAATATTGGAAAATTTAGGCAATGGCGCTGGGTTTAAGTCTGGAATTACAGATATATTTAAGGGATAACCATCAAGGGTATTCATTATTTGGGAATATGAATTAGATTGAAGAAATGTTAACTTTAAATTATTCTTCTTTCTCTCAGATTTGTAAAGATATTTAGGGAAACAGAGGGTTTTCCCAATCTGTTTAACTGTGCTCAGGCGAGTATGCTGTCACATCTACATAAGTCTCCACTAAACTGTATGAGTTGATGCTCGCGTAGTGAGTGACCGGGACTATCCAGCACTTGCATGGTGTGCCAAAACGCCAGTCTGATGAGGTTGAGCGGAACCAATGGGTTCATATCTTTGGTATACTGTGTGGTTGGTAGCACTGATTGGTCCTTGTGCTTGGTAACCAGTTGGGTAGAGAACAGTGATTGGCTCTTACCCTTGGGAACCAGTGGTTGAGGAGGTAATCCACTTATGCTTGGGATTCAGTTGGGTAGGGCAACCTGATTGGTCCTAATCTTTGGTAACCAGTTGGGTAGGGGGCAGTAGTCCGTTTCATGGCCAAACTAAGTCATCGTACAAGGTTCACGCTATTCTTTCTTCTCTGAACCAGTTAGGATGCGTGTGGCTGGAAAGGGCATTCCCAAAACATTTACGTAACATTGTATCCTCTCTGCAACTGAGTAAACATTGCAATGAAGACGAATCTGTGATTTTCGGTGCATGCTAATGAGCCATTTATGGTTCATACCCAGCAACCATTCTGAGCTCCTAGACACGTGGGATGTGGGTCCAAAAGAAAATCTTTCTCTCCTAAAAAAAGGGACATTTGGGAGGTATGCAAGAATTTAAAAACAGCTAAAGGCGAAATCGGCAAGAGGTCAGTTGCTTGCTTAGTACATCATACTCATAACAGAAGAAACATTAAGTAAAAACCCTAAAAACTGGCTTATGGTATGTTAAAAATGTTACCAAGCATATAGGCAGTTTTTAACTCTACTGGTCGCTGCAATCGTGAATTAGATCCTTCAGAGGTATTATGGGGCTCCCAAGGATTCTAGCACCTTGTTTTTACCTGCTAAGCGTGGGCAGCAATACACCACAAGAAAAATACCCTGAACAAGAGAAACCATTTTATTGTGGATCAGAATTAGAAAAGAAAAATATCACAAGACAGCAGTAGGGAAAAAATTAACCCGTCAAAACCTGATCCATTTCACTCATAGGCGAAACATGTCAGGCGTTGACGTAAGCGTAACTAGGTAATGCTAGTTTTTCCCCATATAGACACAGAGTTTAGCTTTCTTGGGAATATCCCTTAACAATTATACTGATTATCATAATAGCTGTTACTGCATCAGTTCCGATAGAAAGGATTCTGGTTACTTTGTTTTTAAATACAGGACCAGACTGACCATCTGGCCCACTCGCAAATGCCAGATAGACCCCTAGGCAATGGCACCACATTCGCAGCCACCACCTATATACTATGTGAGTATAAAAACATAGCGTGTGGGCTGCCGGCCTTAAAATGTCGGCGTCTCTCCTGTAATTGCCAGTCCAGCCCTGTTTGTACGTAAGTCCTCAGTCCGCAGAGAGTAGGTAAAAGAAGATGAGCCTTCTGCCACCTGCTGGGGAGGACTAACAGACTGCTTCAGGGAAGCTTTGGTTACAGATCCCCGAACTCGCATTGCTTAGCAAAGAACGAACGTGAAGTATCCTCTAATGAAGATCCTGTTTCCGCTGACACATCGATCAAAAGAAGAGCTTGATATAAAAAATCAGAACCAAACACTTTGCCTGTTGTAGTAAATTATGTCAAAGCGTTTTATGTGACAAGTCAACACTCCTCCCTTAACAAAACGACACGGCAGGTGTAGGCTAGTGGTATTTCCTGCCCAACTGGAGCTCCATATTATTCCGTGACTCATGCGCGTTTGTGAATCAGCGCCCGTGCCCATCCTACACCGAAGGATTTAACTTTCACCCCTATCAGGCTAGTTAGAAATGAAACATTTGTATTTACAGTATTCTATTCAGACGACGTTTCTGCAAAAATGGTGTAACCGGCTTCCATGTGTATCTCATTCAAACCAATAAATTGTAAACGTATATATAGCGCTATAATACAAGCTGAAGCTCAGGGTCCCCGTTAGAGTATGATGTTGAGAGATTTAAAGAGACTCTCCTTTGTGAGTTCTTTAATTTGCATTAAACCTGCAGAAGAACATAGAAATGAAAATACTTACCTTACAGAGAAGCTGCAGCTCCGCAGCTTTAGAAGATTACCCCTTCTGATTGGCTGACCCAGCACTGAAGCTGACTTCTGGCACCCTTATCCTCCCCAGTAACTGACATATACACTGGCACACATGTTTACACACACTTATGCTTACACACATACTATCATGCACTTCCTCTAACACACACTTACACATTCATTCAAGCTAATACATACATATTCATTCTAACATACATACATACATGCATACATGCATACATACATACATACTCCCTTACCCCTTGCCTGGTGCCTTCTTTCTAGTGGCTCACACGCATTGTACAAGCAGCCTCACTTTTACCAAGGGGACTTGCAACCACCACATGACCCACCATGTTCCCATCTCCGTGAGTGGTCTGGCCACATCTCACTGCATAATATAAGGATCTTAAATCAAAGACTGAATTTTATATGACATAGCCTATCTTAGTTTTTTTTTAAGCATAGGAAAGGTGCATTCTGCCCCGTAGTTATTTTCCTTTTCTGACACATGAGCTGTGACATTTGCAGGCTAAATAAGATGAATCAGGAAGATCTAATCAAGCATTGAGCGATATTTGAAGAACGTGAAGAATCTAAAGGTTTTGTTCTGCCTGCACAGGGATATTTAATACCTGCGTGCAGCTTTTTGCATGATGCAGGTAAACAGAAGGCATTTACCTTTTTTGCTACTTTATACCCAGCATGTGCCTCCGGCTTACAACCTCCTCTGGGAAATCAGGGCATTGCCCGACCGTCAACTGGGAGAAGCAGTTTTTATCTGAGAGAATGTATGAACGTTCAGATTTTACTGGATAAAACACAGAAAATGACTCATTTGGGTAAAACCTCAGTTAAGGGTTAACTCCACTGACCAGACTTTACTTGAATCCCTTGAACTCCCTAAGCAACACATATTTTCACTAGTATTCAAGTAGCCTGCTTGTAAATGTGCAGCCACGTCGGCCCCTTGGCCCCCACTACCGGTACCTCACATACGCACTGGCATACACATGTACACACAATTACACACTCATGCATCCACACACATATTTGCACTAACACTCCTCTCACCACCGCTCCAGCAGCCTCGCTGTGTTCCTGCCTCCCAGGTCGGGACAAATGGCAATATGTGTGGGGGTGGGATGGCAAGTCTTTGTGAAGACTTTTGGGTAGGCACGGGAAGCAATTGCTTCGTGCCCCTACAGTCTTCTCTTAGCTAAATGAAAATAAAAATGTTGTGCTATCAAAGTAGAAAACTTTACATAAGATGCTGCATGAATATGAAAACAAACAATCCAAAAGATCAAATAATAGAATCAGAGAGACACATTTCTCCTCAATATCCAAAGATTATTAGGTACCGTAACTTGGTAACCTAAGCAGGTAAAACTGGCGTCTAGCTGTTCGTCTTTCCGCTGAACTCTATCGGTAGCAGGGTCTGACTAATGTGGGCGCACACAAAGTAATGGCTCCCAGCCCCCATGTGAGGGGCCCATACCTTTTAATACATCATGCAAGGGGCCATTGTGGTCTCCTTCAACGCAGCACTGGCAATGATGCTTCCTCACTGACACTGCGCGCAGAAAAGTGCCACCATTTCTGGTTGTGTAGGACACTGAGGAAGCTAGAGGCCTCAGGACTTACAGCTGCCTCACTGACACTGTGCACTGGGAAGTGACGTCCATTCTGGAGGCAAGCAATACATCAGGCAAGTATTATTATTATCTTATTTATATAGCGCCAACAGTTTATGCAGCGCTTAATACAATACATAAATTCAAGGGGTATGACAAGAGTATAATTGACAGACTAAGACAAACCGATACATTAGGAGAGCCCGGCTCACAAGCTTACAATCTAGAGGGAAATGGGGTGACAAACATAAGGCACAGAGAAAGGGTGAGAGGTAGTGTGGTGGTTCTAGCAGCTTAGATGGTGCGGCCTTTCGGAAGAAGTGAGTTTTGAGATGTTTCTTGAATGCTGGGAGGGAGGGTGAATGCTGAAGGTTCGGTGGAAGTAGATTCCAGAGATATTGGGGCAGCCCGAGTGAAATCTGGAGAGCCTTAGCCCATTGGAGGAACGTAGGGATCGAGTAGGAGAGTATTTGCTTATGAGGGCAGAAATGTATGGAGGAGCAGTGTTATGGAGGGTCTTATATGTTAGTACCAGGATTTTAAATGTAATTCTAAAGGTAATTGGGAGCCAGTGGAGGGTTTCTCAGAGGGGGGAAGCAGAATGCAAGGAAGATAAGCCTAGCAGCGGCATTTAGGACGAACTGCAGAGGAGAGAGGTCAAGTGGAGTGCCACCAGAAGTGTTAGCAGTAGTCAGATGGGAATAAAGAATGAACCAGAGTTTGTGTGGATTCTGGTGAGGAAGGTGGATACGAGAGATGTTTTTTAGGTGCAAGCGGCGGGGATCTGGCGAGGGACTGAATGTGAGGGATGAAGAAAATGTTAGAGTTAAGGATGACCCCAAGGCATCGGGCCTGGTTGGTAGGAGAGATAGTCGTGTTGTTAATGGAGATGGAGGGAGGGAAAATAAGTTCAGTTTTAGAAAGATTAAGTTTCAGGTAGCGTTGTGAAGTACCTCGCAGGAGAGGAAGCAAGAAGGGCCCTTTCTATGTAACTGTTCATGGGCCTCAAGTGGCTTAATTTGGCCTTAGTTGACTTTGTCCATGTACACATAATGAGCGTAATTACACACTGATGAGTTTTCTTCAGTAATAGAGGCTTTTTCAAAGCATATAATCTTTACTGTGAATATAGTTTTACCTTGTCCGTGATTGATTAGAAAATCAAATCATATATAAAAAGTTATCTCTGGTAATAAATAATTAGGTCCACAAAATAAAAAAGAAAAAAGTCCTCAAAATAATATAGATAAATATTCATATGGAAAGAGAGTTTATTTAGACCGCAGAGGTTAAATGTTTTAAGTAGGGACCCCATCCCAATTTGTTTTTTACTCGTGCTCCGAATTAAAAGATTTTTTTTCCAGTGTACCCTAAGTATTGGTTTCTAGTGCAGACTGCACCCTAATGTCCGTTACGTTCCAGATCTCCCCTAATGTACAAATAAATAGAGCAACAAACAAAACATTTGAATCTTACATTGATAATTGTATTTTATAGCCCTCAGTCACAGAGTTGAGTAAACTAACATTATGTAGGAATTGCAACTGTCATTTTGTTGGAATTTTTCACTATATAGTTTTATTTCTTTAGATTGTAAGCTTGCGGGCCGGGGACAGTTTATGTAATGTATCGATTTGTATTCGTCTGTCGGTTCTAGTTCTGTCAGACCCTTTGAATGTATGTGCTGTAAGAAGCTCTATGTAAATTGTTGGAGCTATATAAATAAAAGATAATGTCGTAGAAACGGAAACTTGGAATTACCACTGCCACCCCAGCAAAATATCTCATTGACTCTTAGCTTTTCGATCAAGACACACTGGATCTTCATTAAGCTAGTGCATCCCTCCTGGAGTATGCTTATTATTTTATTTAAGAATTTGTTATTCCCTTTTAATTATGTTCATAGCGCAACCATACACCTGCTTTTGTAGTCACGAAGCTATGATTCAGAATATAAGTTCTGGATAGGACAACCACTTCTCCAGCAACGAAGAAAGTGCTGTTAAATTGTATCTATCAGAGTGGAGCAAGCGATTCTGTCCCCAACACACAGAGGGAGACCATCTGATCTCCTGTGGGTTTTACTTTACCGAGATAATGGTAGATACATTAAACAGCCTCCCATCAGAAGTGGTAGAGTTACATGGGACCAGAGCCGGTGCCACCTATAGGCAAAGTAGGTGCAATTATGTTTTGCCTAGGGTGGCAACAATCCTTGCACCAGCCCTGCATGGGATAGGCATAAAGCTATCCTGAATCTAAAAATGGGCAGAGTAGATGGGCCGAAAGGTTCTTATCTGCCATCAAATTCTATGTTTCTATGCATCAACAGGAAATGAGTACATGATTTATTATTATCATCATCACGCTTATTGTATGCTAGAATAGTCAGTGCCGCTATTACGATAAGGGGAGAAAAAATAACAATGGTATTAAAAACGTATGCAAAATAAATAATAATATAGAAACATAGACGCATAGAACTTGACAGTAGATAAGAATGGTTCAGCCCGTCTAGTCTGACCGTTTCACATGAGCACATATAACAGATGCTGCTACCGAAGAAGTGGGACCTGCTCATACAAGCCTACAGTCTACTCCCCTCGCGCGGTGTGAATACCATCTCTGCAGGGATGCAATGCTATGTCCTGCAGCAGCATTACAGCTGGGAACCAAATCCAAGATCTCCACCTGGGGGAAGCAAGCGATTAATATTTATTGACACTTGCAGGACCAAGTACACACAAGGTTACATGGGGTTATTAGACACCCCAGCCATCATCATTACTAAATAACTGTGGAAGGAGCATCCCCCCCCCTCGGGCACCAGTGCTCCAATATGTAATCTTTAATATGCATTCATCATTAGTGGGGTTGCCTGGGACAGTAACTTTGGATGAGGATTTCTCTCCATGGGTCAGATTCTGAGATAAACATTTATCCCTTTTGTTCTTTATATCCGTTTCTGTTTATTCAGCGAGAGTTAGTATCATCCATGGCTATACACTGTTGGTGTTAGGAAGGATTTACAAATGTGACTTTGAAAATGTTTTAATCTGTTCGAATAACTATGGTTAATGATTTGATAATTTGCGTTTCAGTACCTTTTTAGTCACTTTTTATAACCAAAATAAAACCAGACCAAAAACTGGATAGACTTGCTTTGGAGACTT
>VKOC01017991.1:0-15358 GCA_009364415.1 Spea multiplicata
AAAAGCCAAGTTTTATTGTTTGTAATAAACCCAAATTCTCATGTACTTTTCTGTTTTTTTTTTCCCCCTAATGAGTGTTTGAACATTTTGTTCTAATTCATTATTTTTAGACTGTATCAACCTCCGTATTTCAGACACATTTTAAAATATTCCCCGAAGCATTGAATAGGCACACAGTGTCAATAAGGGCCTGGCTTTAAAGGGATAGTCAATCCTTCACTTTTTATTAAGTCATTTATTGATATGCATAATGGTCAGTCTATAATAAAGACTACTGGGAAAAAAAAGCTAAAACTATACTAACTCCCAGTGCACACAGTCAATTGCTAACTACTTGCTCTCATGCCCCCTTTAGCAGCCCTAACGTTCCTCCTAGCAAACCCTATCTTCAATTTAAAACCATCACTTGTCGAAGCAGGCCAAATTAAACTTCTGGGCGGCTAATTAAGATCAAAATAAGTCAATTAAGGTAAACTAGCTTTCAAAATGTGTCCAGATCCCCTGCATACAAAACAGAAATACAACCTTTACATATACATGCGTTTAAAACTCTTTATCATATTGGTGTTCAAACTGTATTGCATACATATTATATGAGTGATAATTTGTACATATATATATATATTATGTTATGTATGTATATAATATATAATGGATATATGTATATGATTATGGAAATATTATTCATCATATAATAGCATAAATTGAATAGATAAATTTCTTACAATCTTTAAGCCTTTCATTGTTAGGATTTTTTAAGGCTACATATTTCCATGGTAAAGTACTACAGGGCTTTCAACCAACCTCATGCTAAATTTCTATCGATCTTCATTAGTGAAACCTTCTTGTACTTTACATGGACACCTTGTAGCTTGTTGTCTACATCACAATGCTGAAGGGCCAACCCCACTGAGTGTCCTCTGAAAAAAAAAGTACGGAGCGCTCACTCCATAATGAATAGTTAAATCAGCGAGATAACGTGTCATTTCTCAATCTGCTTCACCATTTACCTAATAGCTTTTGCAGGACACATGGCTCTATAGGGTCTAAAGGGGGGGTATGACAGGTTTCTCTAGTAGGAAAGACAAAGCTGGCCCTGTATAATGCGTAATTTAATGGGTGAAGAGACTTTGGAGCAGCCAAGTTCTTCTTGCAGCAGAAGCTTTTGGAAAAAGACCTTCACAAAGTATAGTGAACTCAAGGAGTTAAAGTTACATCTCACCCCTAAGTGAATAAAGCCCAATTTATGTTTGAGAAATGAAATGCCGGATAATAAATTATAGTGTGGATGCTTTGGGGATATTATGGAAGTTTCCGTATGTTGTCATATATGTTGCAAAATACCATACAGACTCTATTATTAAGGCCTTACGAGTAACTCTTGTATCCACAGAATCAACATCGTTTTGGTTTGAGTTTTGTTCTTACCGTGAACCAGGAAGTATACCAGGAACTGAAATATATGAAGTGTATTAGGTGCGGTACGTGAATTCATAACCTAAAAACTGTATAATAAACGAAGACGGGCATCATTAAAATGCAGTTCTGTGTATTTTATCTTATTATAAAATAATACGATTTGTATGGAGATTAGCAGCCGATTTCAGATCACTTTACAGAAAGATTAAAATGAGTAAAACGAAATGCTTTTATATACAACCTCTGAGTATAAAACCAGAACAGTATTTTCTTGTATCCTTCACGCAGCATCATCATGTGCAGTACCTTAAAGGGACTCGGCAGCCGCTGGTGGTCTGTGGACCACAGTTTGAGTATTACTACTTTAGGATAAATAGCATTTTTTACTCGCTATTTTCTATCCAAGGACAACTTAGATCCTGACTCATTACGCACTTTGCTGAATTTAATTTTTTACTGGACAAAAGAAAATTAGTAAGGAAGATCACAATATACCAGGGCCCCTCCAATGTGCACCCTGGACATTGGTTAAGACAGCTAGAGGCATATAGTAAATGATTCCTCAAGACTTACCTGATCACATCAGAATTGTAGGTTTTGTCATAGGCAGAGACATTCATCCCTTTAGATAACATGGTGGCATGGTTATACATAACTACTAACAGTTTCAAATTAGTTGGAAAAGGAACAAATAATAATAATAATAATAATATAAATGACTTGATGGATTCTAAATAACCCCTATAACTACAAAATAGTGACTCTAATTTCATACAATGATAAATATATTGTCATGCATGTATAATAAGCATATCTACATATTTTTCATAGATTGTAGACCACCTACCCTCTAAGACAAGCAAACACTTTAATCATAATATACATGTTATGTCAACAGCAAAGGTCATCCATAGAATAAAGGGAAAATGCGTATTTGCACACCAGGGGAAATCCTTTAATAATAAATGACCCCCTAGGTTGTTAGCTGGGCACTTGGACACTTGGACAGTAGCCTCATTATTAATATTTGCTCCCAATATATGCACCTTGCATGTAATTTAATTTCTGGGCACATCCAATTTATTTATTTTTTCTCCCCTGTGTAAATAATACGAGCAAAACACTGGCACGGTGAGCCCAATGAGCCTTTATATATGGAACATACAGCAGAACAATAACTCAACAATGCATAGATCAAAACACATTGTTACAGAAGGATAGAGTTCCCTGCTCACTAGAATCTCTATAATATATTATTACGCTGTTACAGTCCAGTCTGGTCTGGAATAAGCGTGGGCTTAGTGTCCGTTTGTACAGAGAGAGGTAAAGTAAGGTAAAGTTCCCAGGCAACGCTCCATAATGAAGCAGATAAAGAACAGGTAAGAAGCCTTTTCCTATTTATCCTGGTGTATACGACAACAAAGATGTAGTATAAGAAAACAAAGAACATGTTTTACTGACAACCCTGTTAAACTAATGTTCCATGCACGGTGTGTATGTTATTACGGACATTACATTTTCCTTAAAAACTCATGGGGAATATTCAACAAGCTTGAACTGATTCGCACTTACAATGTGTGCAGTACTAGTGCTTTGGACATTATGTATTTTGGATACATAACACTTATAGATCACAAAAATACACACTGAGAATGAAACCTGCAAATGTTTAGAAATGTTTGTATTTTTGAAACTAACATTTTTATTAGAGGGGTGTCTGTTTTATACAACCATAAAAATAAAAAACCTACGTCTATATTTATAGTTTACGATTATGATTTTCTTAAATTAAATGTTAAAGTTTCCAATTTTAGATAACATCAGAGGAATATGGGGTTAAGCATGCTATGGTGTACTCAGTCCATAATATGATGTCATCTTGGCCCATGTAATGTAGGCAAACCCATGGATATCATCATCATATCTGGAAGCACTCCGGGTTTCACCTGGAGTCTGCAGATAAAGCCCTGCTTCCCCGGGTCTCTGGGTCAGTTTCTTCTTTTTCTTGGGTGGGAGTGGTGTTTGACCACATCCATTTCCCCACCCATGCCCCATTTGCTTCCTCTGCACTTTCCCCTCATCCCAACCTGCATTCTGTCCCATGAAAGGAAGTGAGGGGCTAGCGCCACCCCACGCATGGCTTGGCCCAACTCCATGTCTGGCTAGCACCACCCCCTCACAAAACCATTCCCCCCAGAAGAGGGGGATCGCCAGTTATGACTAATGCCATAACTACAAGTGGTTTACTAATCTCCCTGGTCGCTTCCCCATCTAGCCTACCTTAACCCCTGCGATGCTGCGTAGATAACGGGAGTGGAAATCCGTAGGTCCGCCGTCAGGAGTTAAAGGGCCGTACGAACGACTAGCATATTGGTTGATGCTAGAGAAGGCCCCTGCCGGCGACCAATAAAGTCATTCTTATGGCCCTTTAGTTGTAGTCTGTAAAATGTTTCATTTTTGAAAATTATGTTAATGTTTGATTGACAGTACACAGTTTACTAGGTATTCATAACTTCTTAGGCCTAGAGCCTTCCATCCTGAGGAACTGTTGGAACTTTGGCTCCTCTGCATTAAAATTCCAGAAGGCCTTGCGGCTAATACTTCCATGTGTTTACCAGGGAACATCCCGCATACAGCAAATGCCAACAAGAACAAAGGGTGGCCTAACAGGACAGTGTCGCGTTCAAAGGGAGGCCACGGAAGGCACTACAAAGTAGGAAAATTAACACAGGGACTACCGCCTGATAGACCTGGCCAAGGCCAGCGGTCATGTCCGCTTCTAATTAGTCTTTCAGAAAGCCGTAAAGCTTTATTATTTGGGTTTTTAATGGATCCTCATCTAGTTATACCCCGTTTATGATCAAATTATTGGATCTGGCAAGTAGTTTGATGCTTGGAGTCTAAGATATTACACCTTTCTGTTGCCTAAACATGAACATCAGCACATTAACCTGTTTCAGGGTAGCTAAAGTTATTATGAAGCAGTCTTCCCAGCGTTAAACAATAATGATACACAATTTTCACTTTTGTCCCTAATTTTAGAACACAGCGTTCATGTACTGATATTTTCCTAGCTATGGTCCCTTACTAGGTAGCAGAGAATAGTAGAGAATAAGAAAAAAGCCTTTAAGAATAAAATTCAGGGAAGATCAAAACGCATTTGCATGTTTTGAAGAAATATTGTATAATTCACCAGATAATTCGTAAGCAGTCACGCTCATCATGTGATTTGTTTCCTGACACGCAATGTCCTACTTTAATTGAATATTGAAATTCGGTTGAAATACATTTAACTTGTCCATGTTGTGGGAAATACTAAATTCAATTGTAGTGCCTTTCTTGAAAGCATTAGACGTTTTGTACCCATTTACAGTTTACCTCATTCGTTAAAATTACTTGGAAATATCATTTTTAATTACCTTATTTATAATATGATTTATAAATGATGTTTACTGTTGGCGTTTGTAACTCTTGGTTTTGTTTTAAATTCAAAATTACACCACGTCAAATTGTGGGTTAGCAAAAGTTCACATTTCAAGCATTGGTCTATGGTCTTCCTCAACATTTTGTAATGTAGAAGAGTAGGAACCTCTGCATAAGAATTTTCACCTACAGTACTAATTATGGAATAAACACATTCAGTTTTATTCTTTTTACTATCCAGTCTATGTGAATAAATAACAGAAAATATATATGTTTTGTATTAAGAATGTTTTATAGTCTATACAGACTAGCGTTTAAAGGCCCCGCCACTTTAAGGCCACCAGCCGATGAATTAGGTATGCACAGCCACTAAAAAAGTACATGCAAAAGGCCATCAGGTGCTACATGATTTATTGGTGCTTAATACATAAAAGATAATAATACTAAGTTGGTATTTATTTACAAATCAGCGTGTTTTTTCCCCCAGCGATAGCCTTTCCCGGTTAGGTTTTCACAGAAAAAGCTCTCTTCGCACGGTAGTATTTTTTTCATATTCATCATATTCATTTTTCTTTAGAATTGAGTAAATCAGCCTTATATTTGATTCAGAATAATTAATTCTAATTTTGTAATTGTAATTTTAAACCCCACACTTGATCAGCCCCCCCCGAATAAACTGCTCAAAAATACAAGTCATAGATTGTGGATAGGCAGGGCCATTTCATAAGTTATCCTCATAAAGCTCCACAACCTGTGTAATTTAATCTGTATTTGTAATCCTATTTAGTAAAAGTACCATCCTCTGAAAGAACATCATTGAGTCTCCATGGTTTTCCCCTAAAAGAGTACACATCTCTCCTGGCACAGCTACAGAACGTGAGGCAATCTTCAATCCTGTGGGATATACAGGGTTTGTTATGCCCCAACCTCACATTCAAGGATCGTTGAAGGAAATTGGATTTATTTAGCAGGTTGGGGTCTAAGGCTGAGCAAAGAGGGACTTAGTCATCTGTTTCTCTTTAAGGGAAGACAATTTTATAATAAAATGTGGTCATCTTAACCTTTTTCCTTCTCATCCTTGGTTGTTTCTTCTTGTTTTCCTTTTTCTCTTCTTCTTCATTCTTTTTTAATACCTGACATACGTTAGATTGTATTGATGAAAAAGAGGGCACGGGAGCTATATATCAAAAACCTATTACTGCTGGGTTTTTTTTTGACAATTAGACACTTATTTGTTATTTGTCAAGATGGCACCCAAATTGTAATCTACTGACACAACATACAGTGGCGTAACACAAAATCCTGGAACCCCCTGGAGTCTGGTGTTCAGAGCCCCTCTCCGCAGCTGCGACCGCCGCAACCCCTGTAGTTACGCCAGTAGTCATGATTTGGATACTAAATATTATGAAGCAAGTAAATAAAATTATGTGCAAAATTTGAGCCAGTGGTATAAAATTGAGCACCTTGAGTAAGCTTAGTAATAAAAATAAATAAAAAATGTCATTTTCAAGAGGGCTAATTTTTAAAAGGGCAGACTTTTGTGCCAAAAAGGCTTGGAAGCCCCTTAGACCTTACGGCCTCCTGCCCCGCAAGTATTATGGGGTCCTATGTTCCGTCTGTAACAACAGCAGGGGAAAGGTTTAAGAACTTGCAAGTCTATACACCCTATTCGCTTCCCACCATGTTGTAATGTTTTGGAAGTCACGTAAGTTCCCTGTATTGTGACATAAGTAAGTCTACTTATGTAAGTTTACAAATACATTGTAACTTTGAATTGAAGACGTCCAGTCATGATTAGCAATAATGAAGCTTGTTTTTCACTCCAGTCAGCATGATACAAAAGTCTTCTTAGCTATGGCCCCTTACTAGTCACATAGTTCTCTCGATTTAGGGAAATGATTAAAAACAAACACAAATCTTTGGGAACAGCATTCGGAGGATGTTGCTCGAGCAAAACATTTTGAAAATTCCTACAAATCCTTTGCACAGCTTGGGGGCTAGCTGTATACTTACTGAATATAAATTTTGAAGGGGTTTGTCATGTCTGAGATTCTTTTCTTACAAGACATTCATAAAGGAGCTGTTTGCTCTTTTGTTTTTTCTTTAAATAGAAAATGTTATTGTTTAAGATGTTAAAGTATATTTTTGGAGACTGGCTATCCACAGTAACTTTGCTGTGTGTCTGGTTGTGCCATTGCCTTCAAATGTATTATATGTATTCCATTTTCACCAACATCTTTGCTGTCAGGGGTTACACACACAGTATGTTATGTTATAATGAACAAACACAATCTGTTTTAACTAACAACACACAAATTATTGCATTGTTCTTGTCCGTATAAAATGCATCAGTCAAACATTCAGTGTTGGTTGGAAAAATTATCTGAACCCCTAGATTAATCACTTCAACAAAAGCTAATTGGAGTCAGGTGTTAGCAAACCTGGAGTCCAATTAATGAAGCGGGATTGCAGGTATGTTTTAGAGCTTCTTTAAATTTTGAGTTTGCCATTCTCAGTATTGCCATTCTGCTGATGTGAACCATGCCTCATGGTTCATGCACACACAGCACTACATATGGCATACAAAGGGCATCCCATACCACCTTGAAAAAATCCTCCCAATGGTAAAGTCATGATCTAGAGCTGCTTTGCTGCCTCGGGGGCAATGAACTGCCAATTCCCAAGCTTGCCAAGATATCATACAGGATAATGTAAGGGTGGTTGTCCACCATCTGAAGCTCAGTAGAAGTTGGGTGATGCAGCATGACAATCACCCTAAACATCAAATGTAATCAATTACAGAATGGTTTAAAGAAAGAAATGTTGACCAGTATGTGAACTTCTTGTTAAAGCAAGTTTTTGGATTTCCAAGACCCATGAGTGCCTACATTTTGGAGGAAATATCTATAAAATATATCACAATTCAAATTTAAACTAGTGAAAGACCAGTGGCTCTTCTTCTCCTCCTCCATACTTTCTACTTCTTAATTATTCTCCAGTGGTAGGGGACATTCTCACGCACCTTAGCTATACTATTGTGTCTTTTGGAACCTTTTAGTTTCCTTGTGTGTTTTTAATTCCTGTACCCGTAGGGTTATCCATATTGGCGTTCTTCTCCTCTCAATATCAATAATCCGAAACATTACTGAAATATTTTTTTTTTCTAAAAACAGCAGCAGCGCATCATATTACAGGCAATTATCCTTTACATTAAAAGGACAGTCTAGTTTCCATGACAACCCTTCTAAAGAAAATGCATATTAAAGTATGCTGTAAAGAGGCACCTTACTTTCCTAATACACCACAAGCAACATCTCTCTGTCTATGGCTGGACGAGACCAATGTATTCTTCAGACCTCTGGCGCTTGAAGGATTAACAGTGCTTAGGGCTGGACCCGGTGAATATGCCGTCGAGGCTGAATAACAGAAAGGTATTTGAAGCCAACAGCTGTGTGTCTTGTGCATGCTTCCTTTATGATGTTACCAAGAGGTCGGAGTGATGTTGACTGGAAGATAATGTATTGTTTTGTACATAAAAGATAATATCACATGTCCTATATCAAGGTTATCTATTAACACATTGTATTCATGCTAATAAAAACTATGCAAAATAACCCATGTAGCAAAGGTATTTCAATATGTTTCCATGGTACTTGTTTTCCTTATGGTTTATGTATGCTAGTAACAGTTTGGCATGGTCCAAAGCGCAAAATGAAATGTTACCTTGGAACACATTAATTGGAAGACTAAACATGGTTTTAATACCAATGATTAACAGTCCATCTCAAACTCTGTTTAGGGTTTCAGCTCTATCACCCAGTGTTAAGCAATTTCTTTATACTGATCCATGGAACAATGAGCACGTGGACTTGTTGTGACTTGCAACTTTGTCCATCGCATAACATATGAGCCTTCACATATATATATGTTATATATATATGAGCCATGCATCCGTTCTGTACAGAATTACAAAGTACGGCTTGCAAGTGGTTCTTTTTGCTTGCCACCCTCTCATAAATATTTTCCTGTTTGCACTGGCGGTCTAGAGGAGTGAGCAAACATTGACATCATAGCCCAGTATCCCAGTACCCCCACGAGGCATGGTGTAAATGAGACAACTAAAGAACTTAGAGACCCTGCTTCTAACTGGCCTATTGAACAGCGACACATCAGGGGACCTGATCACCCAAAAGGGTCATCTGCTTCCCAATTTTGCTGCCCCTGGACCTGCTACCCTGAGGGATATTTGTGCCAATTCAGCTGAAGCACAGATTCCGATGCACAGCGCTTGCGCTGATGTAGCTTCCAGAGCCAGTATGGAACTCTGCAGTTCCAAACTGGGTGTTTTTTTACGTGCTATGTGTTTCAGCGCTCGATCGACCCGCTCTGTGAGTGTGAGTGGTTTATCCCTTCGTGGCTGAGCTGTTACTCTTAGATGCTTCCACTTCACAATAATAGCCCTTGACCGGGGCAGATCTAGCAGGGCAGAAATTTTACAAATTTCACAGTGCCACGTTTAAAGTCACTGACCTCTTCAGCATGACCTATTCTATTGTGAATGTTTGTGTCTGTATATATATATATATATATATATATATTTACTGTATATATACTGTATATATACATACATACACACATCAATATATAAAGGTAAATAGAGATAGAGGTAGAGATAAAGAGATATGCAGCTAGAGACACCGTTTAGATTATGTACTAGCAGTGGCATTGGCCACGTGTGAAATCCACATTTTATATCATCCTTGGATGGTTCTCTGCATGACTGCAAGCCCAAATCAGGACCATCAGGACATCATGGATCAAACCTTCGTTAAAATCGGCTCATCTCCAGCCAGGGAATCAGCTAAGAGTATGACATGTACACAGTGTGTAAAATAAACCACAAAGGTTACTATCAGTTTGTTATAGATGATTCCCTGACTTGTCCAATAAACTTTACAATTATATGAAGTTTGTAAAATATATGCACTAATGTTTAGAGGTTTGGGGACACGGAAATTTCCTTGTGTTTAAAATAAAAGCACATTTTCTCAGTTAAAATAACATGAAATGTTTGAGAAATCCAGCGCAGACAGGGTTAATGTTGAAAACGACTATTGTAGCTGGAAACGGCTGTTTTTTAATGCAATATCGGAGTACAGAGGCCCTTTATCACTCCCATCACTCCTGTGTCCCAATGGCCCTTTATCGCTCCCATCACGCGTATATACATATACTTTATCTCTGCATCCCATAGATAATTCTGTTTGTATGTTTTATTCACGGTTTTTCTCCCATAAATGTATAAGTTGCTTTCAAACTCATTGTTTCTTAGGGGGGGCTCCCTGGGATCCCGGAGAGTCCTTTTAACACTACAGACACCCAATAGTCTGGCAAGTTATGGGGAGGGATGTTTATATTGGTTCTCCTAGAGCGCTAGATGACCGAGGTTCATGCTGACTCCAACAAATTGAGTCTCTCTCTTTATCTTATATTTACTTTTCAATTTGCCGAATGCAATGACTTTCTTTAAGTACATTAATACATAATATGCTTGAGTCACTAGGGAAATGTCAAGTGTTCGAGGAGCATGTGGAATTATAAAAGATGTCTTGAGTAGAATGTTGGAGGCCGTCTGTTGAGTCAGGCTGCTTCTCCTCGGCTAAAGAGCCTTTGTTGCATTCATGATTTGCAGACAGGATTTTATGTAGGTACAGAATTCTCTGCATTCATGGAAATGCGTTTTACATTAAAAGATGCAGGGGAAAAAAACTATATATCTAAATATAGAGATGGCAATTAATGTTATATGGTCGGGTAGTTAATCTGTTTCTTTCCCTTATCAATTGATGTTAATTAGCATTGTAAACAATAAATATCTCCTTCCTCAATATGGAAGACCATTCAAATTCGTTATACTTTGCTCTGGACCAAAAAGGTCTTCTTAGGTACCTCAAGTAAGTCATGTAAGAATTGGGTAAGATACTTTATCCCATCTCCAAGCAAGAGGTGATCCCAGTAAATTGGGGTCTCTGAAAGTGAAGTTCACCAAGTATATATTCCAAACAGCCGGTTTGATACCCAGAATGCTGAAATGTTTCTGATCATTCCAAAAGTCCATTGTGTCCATATTTAGATTCCATTAATTCTACCCATTTCCTGACTTCCTTCATTAAGGAGCATTTCTTTATTCCAATCCAAAGATACCACAAATAATAGGAAACCGAAAGGCTGATCTACTTTTCCTAAAGTCCCAGTAAAGCCTTCCTTTTTCTTATATTATTATTATAATTATATATAATTATATTATCAGATACGTTCCGGCCCTCCACTACTAATACCCATTAAAGCCCATCTCTGTCTTCTATTATTATCATTTAAAGAAGATTCCCCCTTTTCATAATAAAATACTTACCTCCCTTTCCTTGTATGTCTCCTTTCAGCTTTACGGAAATTACATTTGTATGTGTCAAAAAAGAAGCGGAACCACAACATTTTGATGCCATTTAAACTGATAACATTGTGCTTTTTAGTACATAATAGACCATGGCATTTGATGGATACATGCAATGACGTGATCTATGTCATGTGTATATATATATATAATCTGAGAAATATTTTATATAAATTAGATCATCACTAGATAGTGCTAGTGATTTTATACATACAGTCAGTTATATATTCTAGTCTAGGCCTGGTGTGGCAGGTGGCCCTATTGGACTATCAGCCTCATCAGTGTGTTAGTTCACCAGTTATAAAGCAGATTTTTAATCTCCCCAGTCGGCCCATTCACACTATGCCGACTGGTGTACTGGGACAACCGATTATGATGTCATAACCTGCCACCTCACTTATCTAAGCTTGATGAGCGGGATATAGCCAGAGAAAAAGTTAGCTGTGCAGACCTATCTATTCTTCTTCTAGACCACCAGTGCAAACAGAAAAAAGCCTTATGTGAGAGTGGCAAGCAAAACAATATTTTGGCCAAAGAACCCCATATAGCTTTGTTGCCTGTATTCATGATCGGCCTTCATTCCTCTAGCTGGGATAACCTCTATAGTGTGCTATACTCAATGCCATGTGTCCTTCTAAGTTGTAGTGGCGGTACATGGCGACATATACTGGTGCTCAGTAAAAACGATGGAGGCCTTGGTGGTGAGCCCTTGGAGAGGCTGACGTCCTGGCCAAGGCTAGAGCAGCGCACAACATTAATCCAAACATTGCTGATCCCATTTATGATCCTTTTTATCATAGAGACAGATTTATACCTCTTCCTTTCTGTTTTCATAAGTATATTATGTGAGCTTCAGCTGCATTGAAAAAATACTGTATCACTTATATAAGGTGCCTAAAGTGTTTTAGTCAACCGACTGAAGATTAAAGTTTTAATTTCTGTTCTTTTAATCCAATTTTAAAGTGAATAATATATATATATATATATATACATATCTATATTACAAAATAGAGTTGTTAGTTACAACATAAAATGTAAATAAACAGTAATTAAGTTTCTGACATCTCAGGTTTTTCAATATAACACATTGGTTTATAAATGTTATCTTTATTTTTTCATGTTTGTCCCCAGGATGTTTTGGAAAAACTAATTACTATTCTTGACACACAGTAATTAATTCAGTAAATGAAATTTTCCAGAATGCTGTTTGCAGGAAGACTTAAACATAAACAAAAGGTATCGCCTGTACGTACAGAGGGTATTTTCTGTATGTGTGACTAAATAAGGGATCATTCTGCTCTTTATAATCCTTGTGAAATTTCAGAGCTTGGGCTTACTTCAGGACGTGGTCTGAGGGAAGCATCACATTTCCCATTATCCCAGATGAGATTTCTTACACCTATATACAAAAAAAACAAGTTTTTGTTAATGTATGTATTAATAAGAAAATGTCAGTTATCAAACAAGGAACTGTTCTTCTGCTCTTCTTTCCTAATGTATGCACACCTATTGTGCCCAGGGTATTCTGCCTTAGGCCAACAAGGACAGAGCAACAAGGGCAGAGCATTCCGTTGAAAAGACTCCCTGGAGCACCTTTGCTCATTGGTATGGTCACAAAGAGATCTTTGATCTTTGGTAGGACTGTGGCTAGCTGGCACAGCCTCCATAGCATGTTGTACCTGCAATATTGAAATATGACATCACATCCCAGTGCTCACCAGTATGGAAGGCCACCACAAAGTCGGCTGCTGGGGGTGCTGCCAAGGGTCATGCCTGGTGTTGAGTACATCTGTTAGCACCATACAAATAAAAATGTACATACACACAACGATCTCGCACTAGAGGCTCACACACAGTCCAAACAATATAGGAGCTGTCTAGGACTTAATCGGTCCTTGATCTTCTCTTGTGAGGCGGTATGACAATAGGATTCCAATGAGATCTGCAATGAAGAATCATGGGATTAGCATGAAAGACCCTGGCTGAACTTTGGTTTTAGCTCAGAAATGCTGTTTCTGTTGATAAAAGTAGAAATAAAATATGATTATTTAGACAGATGAGACCTAGAACTCCCAGATTTCTAGGTTGTTTTATTTTCCTAGAGTTTGCTTTTTGCTTTGCTGCTCAAGTTTTTTTTGTCATTATTTTTATGCTCCTTGATGCGAAATAACTTCAAATAAATATCCTGTCTAAATCACAATCATACCCCTCGCTCCTTTAAAAACAGCAAATACACTTTTTTGCATGACCATGATGCATTCTCTGGCTGACAATGGACCTACACAGCCAAGGAACCGCAGGAACACGGAATACCAGGAAAAATGGAATGAAAGAAGACAATGTTCCTTCTGGTTTCCGTAACTGATTGACTTGGCTGCACATGGTAGAAGGTTACATAACGCAAGGCATTAATGTTTACAAAACACTGAATATACTAATGCTGTTTATTATTATTCTGCCCAATACACTGATTTTATAGATTATGTTAACTCTCTACTGCATATTTGAGCTGTGGACCTTTCTCTGAAACAAAAAGGAAGCATTTTGCCCCATTATAAACATGTTAGTGGTAATTAAACAAAACAAAACATAGCTATGGAGCGAAATGAGAAAGGAGATTAATAAAATAGTTTTGAAGAGAATATAAAAAGCTATCCGAAGGAGGTCCAAAGAGAGCTTTTATGGAAATGTAACCAACAGTAGAAAAGGTAAAATAGTTTTTAGATAAATATGTGTACAATTACACTTTACTGATTTAAATGTGAGGCAAATAAGTACATAAGGTATGTTTTCCTTCCAAATTTCATTGAGGACATTTTCCGGATATCTCCATTACAAATGAGAATACTCACTAAATACTACTGCCTTTACCTGCGAAAAATACTGAGTTTTACCTTTTCTCACACAACAGACAGCCAAAATACCAATCCACTTGTGTTATCCCAAACATGGATCATTGCAACTCCATTATTGGCCTCCTCCTCCCTACTTTTCACCTCTTCAATCCATTCCAAATGCCTCTGTCATTCTGATCTTTTCCCACCACTCTTCATCTGCTACCCCACTGTGCTAATCCATTTCCTCCCTATCCCTCCAGAATAAAACCTCTGACCCTTAGCACTCCATTATGTCTCGTTTGTTATCTCTGGATCCTTTCCTACTCACCTTTTTCACTCTGTCCTTGACTTGCTTCTCTCCCCAAGAGTTATCACTTCTTCCCACTTGTCTACAAACGTTCACCAGTGCTGTCCCTATTCTCTGCAATGCGATACTTTGTTCTGTCATACTCTACCTTACTGATTTTAACTTTAACTATGCACTAAAAACCTACCTGTTTGGAGAAGCTTAGAATACGAGCCCCAAGCCACTGTCTTATCCACATGTCCTTCAATACAAGTGAACTCATTGTCCCCCAAGCAGTCCATCTCCTCTCTCATTCCCATTCAACCACCTAATATATTACTAGTTCACAAGAGCAGGGGCCTCTTCTCTTTTTGTATCAGTATATTGTTAATTTGTTGTTACGTTGTATTCTCCCCTCACTAAGGAATCGGCTGATGCTCTGTAAATACCTGCTGATCTATACAACGCTATAAGAGTTAGAATTCAATGAGCTTTGAAGTTCCAACTACACGCTAGCAATTTCAATCTTGTTAGATCTCATCAGTACAGAATACTTGTATCTGTTAATAATATAAGCATAGATCACAGAACATGGTAGTGATGCAAGAAGTTAATTCAAGCAAAATTCTTATTTTACAATCTGATTTGTCATTTTCAGCCAATATTCACTGCAATGGGCAATACATTTTTCAACTCAACTCTTTCGTGGTTTGAAATTGAAGTTCTGAGGGTCTGAGATGTAAACCATCCAGCCCCAGATCGTTGTACTTAAGTTCTCTTTTGCAAAAAAAAAAAAATAAGCTTAACATCTACTCAAGAGCTCTGTTCTGCTCTGTACCACAGAGAAACCATTGGAATAACTTTGGTCCGAAGCCTGGTGCCAACTCTTATTTCTTTAAATGCAGGAGTTTTTGTCGAGACAATAACCCAACACACAGTAAA
>VKOC01017992.1:0-24764 GCA_009364415.1 Spea multiplicata
TAATTGTGTTAACAGTACTGAATTTCCCTTGGTAAAACAGGTTGCCCCCAGCCCACACATGATGTTACCACCACAACCAGCATATTCCTGGATGCCTCTCAATGTGACCAATCTTCCCTCCCACGATCGGATGTTATTTGGAGGATCGTTAGCAAGTTATTAGGGGCACATTTGCAATCTGCCCTAGAGTTCCACAGGAATTTTACGATCTCCCAGTCAAGTGCTGGAAGTGTCGGGAGCTGTAGATAGTGGCACTAGACCGCTCAGAATGGAAAAGTCATAAAATAGTCCAGCAGTTAGGAATTCCAATACAACCACAAAACCCAACCATCACGTGGGGGAATCATAGCCAATAAATGTGACATAGGACCAGTATCCAAGTCTGGCCTGTTACAGAGTGATTTACAACAGGAACACAATTAACATTTGACAGGATAATGGCTGTAGATGTTACACACAACAGCACCAGACAATATTGGTGAATATACAACCTGGCATTTCAGACTGACACTGAGCATGAGGCCCCCAACATCCGTAATAACTCCATGTGCTACTGGGGATGTGGTTATGATCCCCCCCATTCTGGCATGTCAGACTGCCTCTGTGGATGAGGTTCTGGCATCCCAAATCCCTGCACTTCTTCCTGCCAAGGATGAGGCTTGTGCCTCTCATTACTGCTGGGGATTAAGATATGTGGCCCTGTATCCTGATATATCAGACTGCTGCTGGGGATGGGGTGCCAGTGTTTCACATGCCATCACTTTCGTTGGTGGTTCTTCTGCCCTACACTTCTATATGCCTAAGTGGATGGGGTTCTGCTGTTTCAGATGCTGACTTGTTACCATGCAATTAGAGTTCTCTAACCCCTTATCTCAATGCTTCTCCACTACCTGTGTGACTGCATCAATATTTGTGAAGTGGGGTATATTGCCATCGGTTTGGGCTCTCAAGAGGTTCCAGCCTTACTGCTATGGTTGGGAATTTACAGTAATTGCAGACCACAATCCCTTGGTCCAACTGATAAGGGTATTCAAAGCTGTTGTACTGGAGCTTGGCATTAAATATAATTTTACTATGCAGTACCGAGCTGGCAAGGACAATAAAAATTCAGGCTGTGCCAGCAAGGGGATCCCTGGCAAGGGAACTCTGCTCCTTATTGACTGGATAGGTGAATATTGTAACAGAACCCTGTCCCGTTACTGTGTTACAATATCGTTCTGATATGTTTTGCATGAGCTGTTCATTAGCAGATGTGTTCCTAGCCCAGCCTGTACTCCCTTTAGTTCTCCTAGGTGCCTATGTGACTACATTCAGATTGCCAAATTCAAATTTCACTGTTCTGTTTGGTAGCTCCTTTAACATTCACCAAATCAGAAGAGCCTATTGGTTCCTGTGTCCTCTCTTCACAGGTTCAAGTATATTGGGTTCAAGTGAAAGTTCCCTCCTCATGTTTAATGCGTTATTTGCAGAAGATAACAACAGGCAGTTCCATTTATGCTTTTGTGTTTTTACTAAGGCTACAGTAGTTCTGTTGCTTTTGTATTGTTGGGATATACTGTGAGCACTGAGTAGTCTTCTGCAGACCAGGTCCAGCAACTAAAGAGGCATAACCTAATTTTGGAACAAAGGTGCATAATATGGGAGACACACAGTATTGATTTGCAGGAGTGAAATAGCTAGGAATTTTTGTTTGAGCAGCTTTGAATTTAGATTTAGCTTGTCTATTCAAGACTCCAAGGAAGAATTAAGGAGGAAATCCGTTATATCCCCTGAAATAGAATCTAAAGAGATGACACTAAACTCTGTGAAGTAATACAATGTGAGCAGGATATTACTTTGCTGCAGAGGGATTTAGATAGACTGGGGGGCTGGGCACACAAATGGCAGATTAAATTTACTGTAGATAAATGCAAAGTTATGCACTTCGGGGTAAGGAATGCACAAGCATTTTACACCATAAAAGGTAGTTAATTAGGGATAACAAAAAATTTGTTATAGACAACAAACTAGGAAACAATGTGCAATGTCAGTTAGTAGCTAAAGCTAGTAAGGTATTGTCATGTATAAGGGGCATCAATTTGCGGGATAAAAATATAATTTTGCCCCTTTATAAATCAATGGTAAGACCACACCTTGAATATGCTGTGTAATTTTGGGTACCTACTCTAAAGAAGTATATTATAGCACTGGAAAAGGTGCAGAGGTGGGCTACAAAATTAATAAAAGGAATGGAATACTTTAGTTATGAAGAAAGGTTTATTATTTAAATCTGTTTAGTTTAGACAAACGGCGCCTCAGAGGGGATATGATCGCATTATATAAATATATTCGGGGCCAATAAAAACCATTATATGCATAGGACACGTGGTCATGCATTTAGACTAAAAGAAAGGAAATTTAGTCTAAGGCAAAGGAAAGGGGTTTTTTACAGATAGGACAATAAGGATGTGGAATTCTCTGCCCGCAGAGATAGTTTTATCAGTCTGTACATACATTTAAACAACAATTGGATGAATACTTGCAAAAACATAATATTCAGGGATATATTTTTTTTAAATTATGGGGAAACAGCTTCTTGATCCAAGGAGAGATCTGACTGCCTTTCTGGGGCCAAGCACAAAAAATGTTGTACTGCTTTCAGTTCTTGTTGACTGAATCAATGACCACAATAACTTTCTTCAGGCGGAGACAATGTAATCCTGAAAAAGTACCTTCTGAAGCATGGAAAGAATGTTCAGAAAGGTATTAAGATATGATTGAGCTAAATAATGGCTTAGGATGAGAACATATCTCAACAAATGTCACTCACAAATGCTTGGAAGACAGCAGGATCATTCCACAAGCTGAAGGTCACTGATTCTTAATGACCATGTCTTGTATTGAAGGCAGTCTTTAACTCATCTCCCTGTCTAATCCACATCAAGTTATGAACTCCTTTAAGGTTCTATATAGTGAAGATAGTGGGATCATGAAGTAGGTTATATTATTCAGTATGGTAAGGTATATTTATTCTTAATGATGGCATAATTAAACTACTGTATTAAATGCGGGTCTTGGGCACAAACCAGAAACCAGCCACACCAGTACCAGCTTTGTACATTGATTGATTTGTTCTCTCTGTTGAGTAGGGTATTGGCTTTCTTTTACAAAGTCATTGATATTTCTTGAGCTCATACACAAATAATTGCTCTATACATGTTGAGTGCTCCAAATTGTATTGTTTGTCTTCTAGACTGATGTAAATGTATTGTGTGACTAGGTATTAGCTGCTTATTACATTATGGCAACATGTGGAAAATGCGAGTGTCTCTTACCTGCTTCAGGTGGGGGGCTGGCGTCAATGGTGTGCGCAGACCTGGGGATGTTTGCCATGTAAATGAAGGTCAGCTAACTTCCCAGTAGAGCCCTGCGTGGGACTGCTTTTTTTATCTCATTCCCGCCAACTCCTGCTGATTTTTTGACCAATCCCGCCCACTCACACAATGTGGGTGCTCCACTCCCGCCTGCTCCTGGCCAATCAAGCCCACCTCCTTACCTAAACTGCAGATTTCCTGCGCAGTCCTGCAAGGCTGCCCTCAAGTTGCTCCCTCACAGCATCTCTTCTCTTGCTGTGCCCAGGAACAAGGCGGAGTCACGGGAAGTGAAGTCACATCACGTAACTCCGTTTTGTTCCTGGGTGGAGCAAGAGAGGAGACACTGTAAGGGAGCAGAGAGAAGGCAGCCTTGCGGGACTGCGCGGGATTACTGGGACCCGCAGGTACATGACTGACCTCCTGACTGCCCGCTCCCGCCCCCAAACCCCAGCAAGACCCATCTCCCAATGCAGTCCTCTACGTGTCAGTACCACTCCCCAGGCAATAAATATTATGTGGCTTATAGTTCCTACCTGTGGCTTTCTGATGTTGCTAGAGCTCTGCATTGTCCTTTTCACCATACTCTGATCAGTTTTTCTTCCTCATGTATTTCTTGAGAACGATTGAAGGGTCATACTTTAACTGTGAATGCATTGTTTTAAAAAAAAAAATGCACCGACAAAGTATATTGTGATAGAATACACTTGTAAGATGCGTTAATAATGTCAACAGCTTGGTCCTCTATGATCATACCTGGGAACTTGTGGGCTCTGGCTACCCAGAGCCTAACCTTGCGGGATGCAATGGCCGCTCCCGCTGACATTGTGGGAAACAACCTGCCGTGTGCCCCTCCAGAGGGCTTCCTGCCATGTGCCCCTCCAGGGGGCTTCCTGCCGTGTGTCCCGCCAGTGGGCTTCCTGCTGTGTGCCCCTCCAGAGGGCTTCCTGCAACAATGGAGCTGTACTCAGCCCAAAGGTTATCTGGATCTGGCTCTTAGTCTTTTGTTTTATTTTTAAAGCTTTATTCATCAACTGTAACAAAGTACAGCAGGAATGAATGTACAGAGTAGTCACAAGCAAAAAATTACTTTATAAGGTGATTACAGCATTAAATAAGACCAGGCCTCGCTGAGAAACTAGAAGACAAGTGATGAATAATTGTGGCAAGATGGTCCAGTTAGACATCAGAGGTATGTATAGACAATGAGTATACTACTCTGGGAACATATAAGCGGTGATTACAGTATTAAATAAGACCATTCCACAGTCAGAAACTAGAAGAAAAATGTTGAATAAGCATGACGGGGTAGTCCAGTCATTCATAATGCCAGCGAATATACCACTCTGGGAACCTATAAGATGCTGCAAGTAAAAGAAAAATGTACCAACATAGCATTATTGTAACATCTGAAGTTGCATAATAAACCCAAAACAAAAAACACAAGCCATATGTCCACTTACCTATGTCGTGTGTCCGTCCTCAGAAACAAAACACCACCCCATTGCAGGGTCCCTCTATGGCAACCCATTTCCTCCCCATAGTAGCGTCAAAAAGCCAAATCTGGGAGACTCTCACGTGTCACAGACCCCAAGCGCCAGGTCCCGGTGCCCATATCTTTAGGAACCACTTAGGGAAAAGGAAGGGATAATTCCCTATCCCCATTATCCCTACCACAACATGAAGAACTCCCAGTTGTCACTAGTGGGCAGGGTAGTAACAGGAAAACTTCCTGGTCAGTCTTGTATGGGGTCCTGCTGTTGAAGTGTCCTAGCCATGTACCATGGGGTGGTGTAGAAAGTTAGTTTAACAGCTTTACAAGTATGGAGCGCAAGGGAATTTATGCATTCCTGACACAGAGTTTTAAATCTCAGTCAACCACAACATCCTGAACAGATAAAATAGTTAGGAGTAGAAGAGGGACATTGATGGGGAGGTGTGGTCAAGCCACCATCCCTTATATTTGTGCTGCATGGTTGCTCGTTTGGTAGTCGTTAGAATGCCAAATACAGCATATTCAGGAGTGAGGGTCAGTGCAATATGGAGAGTGGACAGTGCATACCTCTGCACCTGTCTCCAGAAGCCTTGTATATGCGTACACTGCCATAGGCAATGAAGAAGGTCCGCTGCTTGCCTTTGACACTTTGGGCATTTACCTGTAGGTACCCAGTCCATCTTAAGACTTCGAGCAGGTGATATGTAGGGTAAAAATACAGGGTCTAAGACAGGGATCTCCAAACTTGGCCCTCCAGGTGCTGCAGGACTACATCTCCCATAATGCTCCTTCAGCTAAGGGGCTGTCTGAGGAGTATGGGAGATGTAGTCCTGCAGCAGCTGGAGGGCCGAGTTTGGGGATCCCTGGTCTAAGATGTGTACAAATCGCTACAGACTCTGTGGGAATCCCACTACTAAAACCCCCATACAGGATTTTAATAAACAGATTCCTTTTATTTGTAAGTTTAGTTTTAATAGTCACGTGTCAAAAATATTTTTAAAAGACGCTGGTCTATTTTACAGAAGGATCCAGATTTAAATAGGATCCTGTCTAGTGAACCCAAAATTGTGTATAGGAGTGCACCTAATTTAAAGAGGACCTTACTAGCAGTTATATTAACCCCTTAAGGACAATGTGCGCTCCCTAAACCCATTGAAAACAATGCATTTTGAGCCCGTACATGTACAGGCTTTGTCATTAAGGGGTTAAAAAGGATCTCAAGAAGCACTTTCTTAATGACTCAGTAGGCTTCTTTGCGGTGTCTGTTTGGCTTGCAGATCCACGGGAAGTGGGAAACGTCACATCTTAACGTATAAGACAGAAAACACCAATACCACTTTTAAAATACACAACTTAATTACATGTTATTCCTGAAATGTTATATACCTTATAAAATGTCCATGTAATAAGTGCTTTATAAGTAGAACCACTCGTTCATTGCATACCCGTATAAAGGAACACATTAGGAACATCAGAAATGGGTATGACAAGCATAGTCTCTCTCTTCACTTCAAAAAGATACACTGCAGTGACCCACAGGGTTTACAATTTTGGGATATAGAATCTGTTATTAGAGATTGGAGGGGAGAGGAGCTACGGAAATGAGGTGGATTTATAAATTACGCACTTTAGCGACTATAGGACACAATGCTGATTTTGAGTTGTGCCATTTTTGTTATAACCTAACTCTAGGTTGTTTTCAACTATTTAACTGTTTTAATATAGAGCCTATGTATTGCACTTTATAATGTTTTATTATAATTGATGTATGTAAATTAAAGGTGTTATGATTTTTAATGTATATATTTTTTTTTTTTATAGTATCATTGTATTGACCCAAGTACTGCATTTATACTAGGAAGTTTTACCACCCATTTTGTACCTTTTTCATTACCTAGGTATTAAACATGTTGCCCCCCCCTTTACATGTGAGCTCAGCACACTGCTTTTAGTGCAGTGATGTGAATTTGCTTCTTTCACAGGCACGTATGCGCGAAAACCTGCAAACTTTCAGATGAATGGACTTTTGGTCCACTCAGGTTACCATATGTATACGGAACCAGGAAGTGGAAGGAAATTGTTTGCACAGATTACAAGACTGGAGTAGCAAAACAGCAGGACCAATTTTAGAAAGCCCCAAGGCGAAATGCGTTTTTTCACTTGAGTATTGGATTTGGATTATGTGTTTTTATTTGTTATATTGTGTTTAAAATAAATACTGCAGTTTTTATGTGTTTTTATTTGTTATATTGTGTTTAAAATAAATACTGCAGTTTGCATATTTTGCACATTTGGCATTACTGGCACGCACTGCATCCTATGCACATATTGTTCAGTTTTGCACAGTACCATTTAAAGACTCATCCCCTACTGGATCCATTATTTTGTCCTGCTGCTATCTATATTTACGCTGGTGTTAAAGGGAAGTGCTGTCCTCGGTTAGCACAGCGTAATCCACACCAGAGCCCGGGTGGGGGCCCTGGATCAGATCTTCACCAACAGATGGGTATGTGATCCCAAATCACACATAGCAATTTTGATTTGAGTAAGTCACATTGGCTCCACTCATGTGAGTGTTCTAGCCCATTACTTTTATTGTGTTTATTTGTGTTGCACACAGGTTGCACTACTATTTGTTTCTTTTACCTTTTATGTATATCCTGGATTCTGATGGTTTTTAACCCCAAAGGGGTAAGCTATATCTCCTTATTTGCTCCACTCACTGGGGTGGGTTACACCACCTCTATTCTCTTTTGCAGGTGATATGTAGGCCCTATACAGTATCTTACAAAACATCTCGCTGTACATACTGGCCGGGATAGGAGCCCTCATCCGACTGTAGGCCCCAAGTAAGGAGGAAATATTTAAATTAGGAAAATGTCCCAACCAAAGTTTAATGCCCGTGGACACCGTGTCATGGTCTATGTGTTGTTGTACCCGTTTAAGAATTACCAAAATTGAGTATCCCACCTCCTGAGCAGTGTCAATCAAGTTTGACCAGTCACTGCTGCCGAAGTGTCTAATTTGGAGGTATACAAAGTGTGATATAGGAAGGTCAGGCATTTTTATCTTGAGATCAGACAGGGAGATGATTTAGTGTCACAACTGAGGAACGGTTTAATGTTTCTTATACCCCATTTTGATCAGCGTAGAAAAGAGGTGGTTGCCCTGCCATCCTGGAACCCAAGGTTCCTCAAGAAGGGCAAGAACATAGAGTGATCCACAGACGACAGCCGTCGGCGTATTTTACGCCAGGCCCTAACAGTATTGATCAATAAGGGGTTTGCCCGGATTCCTTTCGTAGTCTGTCCTAGAGGTGTATGTAATAAAGCTATAAGATTTAGCCCCGGGCTCATTGACTGGTCCATAGAGGGTATTGTATATCTAGTGTTATCCAGTATCCAGTCTAGAGCCAATCTATAGAGGGCTGCCAAATTGTAGTTGTAACTGTGTTCTACAAGAATGAAAAAATATAAAAACAGGGTACTTAGCTTTTTTAACCCTCTATTCATTCCTCAGAACACATATGTGGTAGCTTCCCCAAGGACTCTTCCTTCAAAAAGCCCCTTATAACAGGTATATGGATAAAACAGAACAAATTCTGGGGATACAGCTTTAAAAATACTCTGTAAAAAAATAAAAACCACAAATGGTGCAATAATGTTTAAAAGGTTTAAAACAGCCCCCACTAGTTGTGCCACACTCACAAGATTGTAGTAGGAACTGCGCCTTTAAGATAGCCTGTATCTTTGGAATCCTGGAGATTTACTGGAACTTTTAAAACCACCTCAAAGTTTTAAAAACCGGTCATCTGCTGGATACAAACGAATGATAGGCAGGCAGGGTATCTTCCAAAAGCTCTTTATTTAAAATAGCCCATTAAAAATGCTTAATGTTTTAAGAAACTAAGTCCAACCGTTTCTTCATATGTTGACTTCATCAGGGACTAGTTATAATGCATCAAGAAACATAAACTAACAAAATATAAACTAAAAACCCTTGCCCGCCCTCTCCTTAAATCATCTAATCTGTTCTTCTATTGGTCCAAAATCTTCACGCCTCCTTTGTTTCAATTAGATGAACACAAATTTTCTTGTTTCCAGGTAGTAACCCTTTGCGTTCCAAAATATGTTCCAAGGTAGTGTCCATTATTTCTGAATGCCTTCTTTTTTATTGCAAAGTCCAGTTTAAATAGTTAATTATTTGCACAATACTACAATCTAAAATAAAGGAGAAAGAAATAATAATATACATCCTATAATACATATGCGTGTTATTTATAGCTTTTGCAAATAAATTACCTAACCATCCCTGGATATTTTAGGGTTAACCACTATTAGTTCTTGACATAGAAAACTCTTTGCTCCATTCAGAAATAAGTATCTACACTATTACAATGTATATACATATATAAAAAATATAAACCAGGTTTGTATGTAGATGTTGCATATAGATGTTACATGTTAATATAGTCCTGTATTTAATAGTGAGTTACCAGTAAAATAATTAGTGTGAGTGAAAATGTAAATAATGTGTTGTGTACAACTATATTATATTATAGTGTGAGTTACATTGTGATTACCATTGGTGCGTGAAATATATAAAAATTAATTATATATATTCTAAATTAATATAATATGTATGCTAATATATATACTATTTATAAATAAAAAATGTGAATAAGTATGTATACTTATGTGTTAAATACATGCTATACTGAGTGTTAATGTATATATTATGTGTGAATTAAAAAATGTGAATAAATATTTTATTTGTATGTTGTATGATATATAAATACATAAATATAATTAAATAAATATAAATTGTGTATTGTGCTGGGTGCACATTATATCGTTTGAAATAAAGTGTGTTATTTTTAACTATTTACATTACGTATTATTAAACTAAATTATTTAGAACTATATAAATGTTGTATATCACAGTGTATATAATTACTATTGATATACGAAAAGCTTGTGTTTGTTTATATTTATATGTGTATAATTAAGTTTTTACAAAAAACTTACTATGTCAATCTCCGCATTTAAACCCCTTGGTTCCATAGTCTCCAATTTATGGATCCAGTATGACTCTCGTTGTATTAATTTTTTATTCCTATCTCCTCCCCTCCAATGTGCCTTGACTATTTCGATACCAATAAAAACAAAGTCTTTAAAATTGAATTTGGGACAACTTGCACAATGTACTGGTACAGAGTGGTTTTTATTGATTATGTGAATTTTTTAAATTCTAATGATGCCAATTTGTATTTTACCCCTGAATTTAGTGCATTGGAGATACATTTTTTAGATGTTACGTTTTTTACGGAAGGCGTTGACATTAAATCAAAATGTTTTTTTAAAAAAACAGATGGCAATGGCTATGTTCATAAAAAAAAGTTGCCATAATAAGCCCTGGCTCAGAGGCATTGCAAAAGGACAACTAGCCCGGGTCAGGCGAAATTGCACCAATGAAAGTGACTATAGAAGACAGGCCAATCATATTAAAACAAAATCGATAAAGATATTAGAATGATGGCAAAGAAAGATAGAAATTTACTCTTAACCTCAAATAAAATCAAACAAGACCATAACTCTAAATATGGTTATGCCTTTAACACTGAATTTAACACAAAACATAACAAAGTAGAAAAATTTTTAAAAAAACATTGGCCAATCCTGTTGAGGGATCCTATTTTAGGAACCATTTTACCAGCGAAACCCCCAATTGTTTTTAGGAAAACAAGAAACCTAAAAAACATTTTAGCACCCAGTTATGTGACAAAGGAGAAAAAAAATAAATAACACGCATATGTATTATGGGATGTATATTATTATTTCTTTCTCCTTTATTTTAGATACAGATAGTATGTAGTATTGTGCAAATAATTAACCATAGAGTTATGGAGCCCCAAGCTTTTAATTCAGTGATGATGGTATGTACAATGGGTCTGAAATTAATGGTGTAAAGCTTGTGAATGCATTTAGGTATGGTCATAGCCGAATACTTAATAGAAGATGCCGCCCAAATCAGCTGCGTTTGTGGCATGGTAGGAGGTGTAGTGCGATTATTAAGGTATTGAGCGGTGGATTTGTCATAATTAATTAGGAGGCCGCTAACCAAACACTCAAGGATTGAGTGAATAATGGGCCAGTCTGTGCACGGATTCGCCACAAACAGTAAAATGTCATCTGCGAAAGCAGATTGAGTAACAATGTTAATCCCCCCCAAGCGGTAAAGAACAGTCTATGAGACAAAGATCTAGTGCAATGTTAAAAAGCAGGGGGAGACAGGGGGCAGCCCTGACGTACCCCTCGCCCAATCGGGATAGGTGCTGAGCTAATCCCATTCATAGATATCACTGTCTTCAGCCTAGAATAGAGGTTCCTAAAGAACCCAAGAAAATTCAGGCCAAAATACCTAACTTCCAACATTCTCACTTTGTGTGGCCATGTGATGGAATCAAAGGGCTTATGGGTGTCCAGACTAAGTAGTACTAAGTGTAGTGGTATGTATAACCGCAGTGAGTGCCTTACGTACGTAGAACTGGGCTGTGGGACTGAGTGAAACCAATTTGTGTGTCAGATAAGATGGATGGCAAAATAGAGTGCAGGCACAAGGCAATAATTTTGGTCAGAATCTTAATGTCGGTGTTGAGCAAAGTAATGGGACATCTGTAAATCTGTGTCCTTATTCAGTTTAGGATGTAAGATAGTTTTAGCCTCCAGCAAGAGAGTAGTGTCAAGTTGGTCTAGATAGATTGCATTATAGAGCGATGATAGGGTGGGCACCAAATCAGCTTTCAGGGATTTTTAATATTCCGATGGGAAAACATCAAGGCCTGGGGATTTGGCTTTGGACAGGGACATTATAGTGCGAGTCAATTCTATTTGTGAAATGGGTGCATTAAGCCTGTCTCATTGTTCATTAGTGAGTTTCGAGAGCCTTGCCTTCTGTAAGAGTATAACCCCCCTGGAATGATCTTCAGGTAGGGCTGTGTAAAAATTTCTATAGTATGTAGAGAAGGCATCATTCATTTTGTACGGGTCTGTGACCTGGCCCGATGGCATGCGTAATTTAAGAATTTTAGGCGGAGGTCGCCTTGTTTTAGCAATACGTACCAACAATCTACCAGCTTTGCCTCCCCATTCGAAGAGGTGTTCTTTAGTGTTTTCAATTTGACACGTATCTTTTTCCGTTAAGAAAGTATTCAATAAGTGTCTCACTGAATTGTATCTGACTTTGTCGGGTTCTGAGTGTGTGTTAAAAAATTTAGTTTGACTCTCATGCAGTTCCCCCGATAAGACCCTATATTTTGTGTTCCACTCTGATTTGTGTTGTGCAATGCATTGGATAATATGACAGCCTTAGATGTATTCCATAGTAGCATGGGGTCATCAACATGCGCTATATTATTGTCTATAAAGTTCCCCAAGACGTTTTTAGGAATTGTGTAAAGTCAAGGTTGTAATGATGATAAGTTGGGAACCTCCAGTTACGAGTGTATTTGGAAGTGTATGTGCTAGATAGCGTAAGAGTAATCAGAGTGTGGTCTGTCAGTAGAATGGGGTATATCTTGGCGTCCTTAACCTTGTGTAATAGGGAGTCAGAGGTAAGTATATAGTCAATGCGTGCTTCAGAATTGTGAACATGGGAGTGATGTGTGTATTCCCTCGAGTTGCCATGTAACGGTCTCTATGGGTCTAAGAGCTGTAAATTACCTGAAAGAAACCTAACACCTTCTGTCTATGCAGTCTGTCTAGCGAAGCATCCGCCACAGTGTTGAAGTCACCCCCTACAAGCAAATGTACAGAGCAGTCACCTACTACTTTTACAAAAAGAGAAACATAAAAAGATTTGTTCTGCACATTCAGGCATGTTCACCAACTTAACCCCTTAACCACAATCCACGTACATGTACGGGGTTGCCGTGCAATGAGATAACGACAATGCCCGTACATGTACGGGCTGCCATTAAATAGCTGCATCGCCGCTTTTTCGCTGCGATCGGCGGCTTTGCAGCATCCACGGAAGCCTCACCAGTGAGAGCCCTCCCCGGAAGAAAAATGGCTCAGAATCACTTCCTAAGCATAAACTGTGTTGCTGACATGCCTCGATATCGAGGCATGTCAGTAACACTACCCCCCTACCCCGATAGCCTTGTGACCACAAGTGCCATCCTGTAAATGACGTCATTCATTAATCAGAGTGGGGGAAAAAAATTAAAAAATATAGTAACATGTAAAAATCCCCACTGCCACCAAAAAAAAGTTTTTAATAAGCAAGTCCTACAATTCTTTATCTTCACAATAATTCCTGCATGGAAAGAGTTAAAATATTGGCATTACTCTCCCCAATCTGGAATGGTATTGTCTGGCGTCCCATCTGCGGAGAGTGGTGGAGTGGTCGTTGGAGGCCCCCAAGCTTTGGGTCCACCTTGAAAATTCTTTCTTTACCTGCAACATCTCGGCAGCCCCTTGGTTGCCTGATGGCTCTAGGAGCCTTACACATTCCTTTCACCCCACCATCTCGGCTACTCTGAAGGCCTTCAGAAGGGTGACAAAGGGGGCTATACTTACCTCGACACCAAGTCCGCTTCTTCCATTGACTTGCAATCCTGAGTTACCCATACACATCACTGACGACATGACAAGATCACTTACTTCTGCGCGTTCTGGTCCTTTGCGGCTCTGTCACATACTGCAGGTGGGTACTTTCCGGTCTCTTGGGGACCTCCTGTACCCGGTTACACCATCCTTCCACATGACTTTTGTTTACCACGGGATCAAACATTATGTCTCTTCATTACTGCCTAACCTCCAACTCACCAGACCTCTGTCGGGGTTCGAACAATTATGCTTGGCTGGTTCTGAGCCGGCTCATTTATTTTCCACACTTTATGCTATGATTCAGGAGGCGTTCGGAACCACTAAGCCCTTTTATTTTAGTTTGTGGGAACGGGACCTGCAATCACCGCTGACTGGGACAAGATGCTCCAACTTACCCATAAAGGGGCTATATTTAGTTGGGTTCAGGAATGCAACTACAAGTTATTGTCCCGTTGGTATAGAGTCCCGGCCAAATTGCACCGCTTCCTCCCCCAGGTTTCACCCCTTTGTTGGAGGTGTGGGACGGAGGATGGCACTTACAAGCATATTTGGTGGGACTGCACTCACATTCGCAAAAAAAAATATTGGCATTACAAATGCCCATAGGGTGTCTAGTATTAAAAAATGTATGATTTGATGGGGTAAATTGAATTGGCCGGGTTCAAGGATGTTCCAAATATGGGACATGAGGGCAGTAGGATCAGATGTCTAAATGGCAAATAACCCAACAAACCCATGCATGGGGGGTATCATATACCAGGAGCGGTAAATTTATACCTGAAGTACCTGAAGTGTGTGAAAAAAATACAAAAAAATTTACTACCATAAAGTGTCACAAAGGCTGGTGGTAAAATCAGTGCATGGAAAGGGTTAAAATACCAGCATTTCAAATACGTTGGGGTGTCTAGTTTTTAAAGCTTCAAAGACACCCGAAATGGCACATGGGGGGAAGAATTACCAGATTTGGAAAAAATGGTTTTAAAAAAGCAAAACGCTACCTGTACTTATTGCCCCATAACGTGCAGAAAAAAGCAAAAAACATAAACACACTGGGTATTTCTAAACTCAGGACAAATAGTAGAATCTTTTTCATTAGTTTTTTGCAGATGAGTAAAAGTTTTTTTGTTTAAAAAGTGAGAAATTTTATCATTTTTTAATAGTAAATTAGATGATATAAAATTAATGGTATCTAAAGAAAGCCCTGTTTGTCCTGAAAAAAAACCAATATATAATATCTGTGGGAGTATGAAAAGATGAAAATCTCAGCAACACTGAAAAAGTTTAAAAGAGCCATTGTCCCACAATATACTACGAGTAATAACCCCTATTGTCCTTAAGGGGTTAAGTCTCACGTCATTTATGGACATCTCCACGATGAGGAAACAGAAGAGAATAGCGACACCATTGGTTTTTGTGTGATTGTTGGCCGTGAAACAGTCCTTGAGTCTTTGAGCGATGTGGGGAAAGACTGTGAACAATGGGTCTCCTGCAAGAAAACAATGTCTGGATTATATTTCTTTAGCTGGTTCTTTATCTTCTTCCATTTGATAGGTGAGTTTAAACCATTAACATTCCAAGATACAATACAGATCTGAGATGAACTTGGGTTCGAAGGTAGAGTGTTCAGGAGTAATGCAAAAAGGGGGTCTCTCCGTCCCAATAAGCTGAGAGATCGTCCCTGTTGAAAGCTGAAGCAACATAGCCGATACAGCTAGAGAGAGCAGACAATAAAAAATAACAAACTAACGGAAACCAAACATCAAAAAAAAACAGTACTGCAAAAAAAGGTGTAGGGCGGCCAAGCCACCTGCAGTGCGGAGGGGAGAATTCGTATGCAACCTAAGTATATCTTCTTGGGGTCAAAGCAAAGCTTGGAATGCCCTTGCCACTCCTTGGTGGGGAGAATCAAAGAGTTCCGCCTTGCCGTCCCACATGATTCGTAGTTTAGCTGTATAAAGTAGTGTAAATTTTATGTTCCTAGCCGCCAGGTCTTTACATAGGGGTGTACATTCCTTCCTTTTACTCAAGCGATGTATGAGGTAGTCCTGGAACATTAAAATGTTGTGGCCTTGGAAAGGCTGTTTTGGCGGTAAGCTTGCTTCTTTGTGAGGGAAATGAAGAAATTTTGCAGTGACCGCCCTAGATCTTTGAAATTTGTCAGGTGTCATTGGCCCAGGCAGTGTGGTCTCTCAATGTATAACCGATTATGAGGGTGTGTTAGGCCCAGTGCCTCAGGGAGCCATTGTTGCAACATCTGGGATAAGTTTTGCTGCGGCACATGCTCGGGATGTCCACAAACCTGAGGTTGGTTCGTTGCAATCTATTTTCCAGATCATCAACTTTGGTTTGGAGTTCTTGAAGCATATCACTTTGGTTCTGTAATTGCATCTGTTGTGTTGCTAAAGTATCATCCATTTTGTTTTGGACTTTTTCCAGGTCATCTGTCTCGGCTGTGTTCCTGTTTATTGAAGCAATGGCAGTGTCAATAGACTGCCTAAGCTCCACGAAACGGGCATCGATTAGAGGCATTAGAGTCCTAGTGACCGCCAGGGCTGGTTCTGTTGTATGCGGAGCCACTCGGCTGGAGTGTCTAGTTAAGGAGTCAATATGAGCTCAAATGATGGTTCTCTAAGTTGGGTGGAGATGATTTTATCCAGTTTGTGCATCTTGTTTGATTTCTTTTCATGGTGTTTGGGACATCTTTGAAATTAGCCAATTCAATTTACCCCTTCAAACCATATATTTTTGAAAATTAGACACCCCAGGGGAATTCACATGCAGGTATGTTAACTCTTTCCATACAATGATATTTGGGAAGATACAGTGCTGTTTTAGGACTTGCTCATAAAAACAATTTTTTTTTTTTTTAATTTTTTGGACATATTTTCAATTTTTTGAAATTTTTTTTTTTACTGATCACATAGTGATTTGAGAGCTGGGCTTCGTGGAACTTCATGGTTGGCTGCAGTCTGGATTGACCCTCTGGGAACTCTTATTTTGAATGGGCACAGCCATCTTGTTAGAGGCAGCATGCCTCTTACAGGTGTTATTTCAGCTGAGCAAAGAAAGCAATTGTTGATTGCATTCTAGGCTTGTTTACCCCATGATGTCATTTGTTGTCAAGGGGTTAAATACCTGTTTTTACCATTCAGGGCCTTTGCACTGTTTTTAGTTGCAGCTTTCAATTGTAACAATGTCAATGGCCCTGACCTGTACTGTATCATGTGGCTCTGTGGGCTGTCCAGCCTCAGTGCACAATGTCCTGTCCGCGGACTGTCCAGCCTCAGCGCACGGCTCTTTTTTCCTGGGCTATCTGGGCTAGTTGTAGCCCGGTCAAGATGAATCTATTCCATGACTTATTTGCGCAGATTGTGACAAACAAAGCTTAAATAGGTATCTCAAAAGAAATATTTATTAGTACACTTGTGCATTTGGATTCATACGAATTGCAAATATACCAAAATTTGGTAAATTTGGTGATACATACAAAGCCCCGACCTCACGCGAATCGGATAAAAACTAAACAGAAACCCCAAAATTTGTATTTACATTCACTAACACTCTCCCACATTATCATTCTTGTTCACTTTCTCTCATGCTCTGTAAATGTTTCCCCACCTTCTCTGCCTACCACTTCCGCTTCCTAGAGTCCAGGCTATCCCCTGTCCTCGCTTAGCTTCCCTAATCCCAGCCTGCAGCATCCTGCATATTTTTCTGTAGAGCTATGTCTCATGCCTTCTCCAGGGTGCCTGCAGGATATACTGTAGGAAGTTTTGTTTTGTACTGGACAATAACCGCTGCTATGTCAGGGCCCTGGTATGTGGCTGCACTACCTTAGGTGCTCAACACCCAGCAGAGGGCAGTTGCTACATACCAGTCCCTGTCCGACTCCCCTACTGCTCGTCCTGAATACCATCATTGGGTGCTCTGGGTCCTTGCGGTAAACCGTGTGGACCTCACCCCTGACAATAACAATATGAATATATACATTAGATTGAATAATAATCATACTAAATAATTTAATAGTCTCCTTAAGCATTTTCTAGAGGCATTATAACAGAAAAAGACAGAATATACTATTGTCCCCGTTTTCCACCAATATCCATAAAAACCTAGAAAACCTCTAGGCTGCCCAAATGTGGCAAGCATAGTCTCACTTTCAGAACATTTAAAGCAATTTGTTGATTACCACTTACAACCAATTGTTCAATTGCTTAAACGTTTTATACGGTATGGGTATCTCAGCAGGTGTGTCTGGGTATATTAGTGTGTGAACATGTGTCTTTGGTTGTGCTAGCATGTTTAGGCATGTTAGTATATGTGTCTGGGTATGTTCGTGTGTGTGTGTATGTTAGTGTGTGAATATGTGTCTTTGGGTATGTTAGTGTGTGGGTGTGTTAGCATGGATGTCTGGGTATGCTAGCATGTGTGTCTTTGGGTATGTTGACGTGTGTGTCTGGGTATGTTAGTGAAAGTGCGTGTGGGAGTATATTGATGTGTCTTTGGGTATGTTAGTGTGTATATCTGGGAATGTTGGTGTGCAAACTTGTGTCTTTTGCTTGGGTATGTTAGTGTGAGTGCCTAGGTATCCTAGGGTATATATGTGTATAGGGGGTATATTGTATCTTTGGGTATGTTAGTGTGTGTCTTGTTATATTAGTGTGTGGGTACGTCTGTATGTTAACATGTGCCTGGGTAAGTTAGTGTGTATCTTGGTGTGTTGGTGTATGTATTTTAGTGTATAAACATATGTTTTTGTCTGGGTATGTTAGTGTGTGCGAGGGGGCATACTAGTGTGTGAACAAGTGCCTTTCTGTAAGTGTGTGTGTTAGTGTGAATGGTCATCTCAAGGTCAGGGTCTGGATCTGCCCCTGGTATAAGAAGAAACAAAAGACAGAGATATGACAAGTGCTAAAGCGAGAGAGTATCTGAAAAGAACATATAGAGAAGCAGCTCACATTGATTAGCGGAGTGGCGGGCAGAGCAGCAATTATATATATATATATATATATAGCCCTACATGATCTCAATATCCATATCTAAAGAATTTAAATACTATTTCCCAGAATGCTTGATTAATGCTGTTAATAGGATACATTATCTTCTTAGTGATTGGATGGATGATTGACACCATTACAGTGCAGGCACCGCAGCCTCCTCCTCCACAGCTATATTTGGTGCCAGTAAGATGTACTTTGAGAGGGGTTAAGGATATAAAACTGTAGCATAAAAACATTGAAATTGACTACACATAAGAACCATTTGGCCTAATCCAATCTTCCCATTTTTCTTAATGTAAAGGCTTAATGTAAATGTAATCACTCCTTGGTATCATATTAGACTCATTATAATTTCCATTCCTTTACTCTTTTAGCCTCTACTGGGAGGCTGTTTTAAATACATCTAAGTTTTAGATTATGATCTTTTGAGCTAACATTTATCCTCCTTTAAAGTCTCAACCTGTAGGTTGTTACATCCCTTTGGTAGTTATTTTTTTTTATCACATCTTGTATCCAATTTCGTAGTCTTCCCTGATAATTTTTATCCTACAAACTATTTACCATTTTAGTATCTCTTCTCTGAACTCTCTCCAGATGCTCAGTCCTAAGAAATAATTTCTTCCATGTCTCTCTCTTCTGTTGTCATTGACAGAACAATGCCTTCAAGGCTATATTCTGCCTTGTGATTTTCATATCCCAAGTGCATTGTTTTACATTTACATCAACAGTAAAATGTATCTCTCACACACACTCTTGGCCACTAGTCTAACTTAGAGACAGTGTGTGTTATTCTATGTTGTCGTATATTGTGTGTCCGTGTTTATAAAAGTGTGAGGAAATATGTGTGAGGATACGGTGTTAGTTTGCCCTTTTGTACTGTTTTGATTCTGATTATCTGGCTTCTGAACTCGTGGACTTTGATTACTCGTTTGGATTATAATTTGGTGTTATGCTATTATCCCTTTGTGGATGACCTCAGTTCTACAGACCCCAGTGTCATCTGCCAGTTCCTCAGTCTGCCGCCATGAGCATATTCCAAGATTCCTTGCTTCTACCAGTTCTGTGTCTATAAATTGCAAGTAAGCCTTGTCTAAGGTTGTAGCAGACAACCATCTGCATGTAAGCACATCTGCCTGAAGCTGACTTCTGAGCTCGATCCTGCCTACCTAACTCTTATGTGACTCGGCATCCACAACCCTAACAGCGGGTCTGGCCCCTCCCCAGGGTGTCAACATATGCCATACACTGTATGGCAGCAGACACCTGTTTTAAAAAAAGATTTGGCTGCAATCAATGATCGCCTCCTAAGCTTCAGTGGTGTCTCTGAAATGCCTCAATAGTGAGACATACTGCGACAACAAACATCCACCACAGGAGTGCGGTTACAACTGTTACTGCGAGAGATTTTGCTACTCGCAACTGTGGCCCCACATGTAGGTTAAATACAGGCACTGCATTCAACCATGCAAGACAATGGAGCCCAGCATTCTAATTACAATGTGATTAGTAAAATATTCAAAATAAAAATAAAAAATAGCTAAAAAAATTAGCGCTGTATCTTCCCAAAAATCCTGACATGGAAAGAGTTAAAATACTAGCATTTCAAATACTCAAGGGGTGTCTACTTTAAAAAAATAAATAAATAAAATGGTTTGAAGGGGTAAATTGAAGTGCCCGTGTTCAAAGAAAGGGCATAGGCACAGACTGAGCAAAATGGGGAGAAAAGCACCCATGCATGGGTGGTATCACTGTACTCAAGAGTTGTTGCTGAACACGTATTGAGGTGTTGTTTGACAGTGACACATACCAGGAGTGGTAAATTTAAACCCGAAGTACAATGTGTGTGAAAGAAAAAACACACAAAAAATACCACCACAAATTTTGACAAAAGCTGGTGGTAAAATGGGAAAGGGTTAAAATATCAGCATTTGAAATACCTGGGATGTCTAGTTTTCAAAAATATATGGATTGATGGGGTAAATTGAATTAGCTGGCTTCAAAGATGGCCCACTTAGGACATGGGGGGCAGTAGGGGGAGATGTCAAAGTTCCAAGTTTAAAAATGCGCACTTCCCAAATGCGGAATTTTACCTCCTAAACAACCCCGACAAACCCATGCATGGGGGTATCACTGTACTCGGGAGATGTTGCTAAACACATTGTTTGGCTGTGACATATACCGGGATCTGTACATTCATACCTGAAATACGATTTGTGTGATAAAAAAAACACAAAACAAATTACCACCACAAACATTGACAAAGGCTGGTGGTAGAATCTTGTGCACGGAAAGTGTTACAATACCAGCATTTGAAATAACTTGGGGTGTCTAGTTTTCAAAAATATATGGATTGATGGGGTAAATTGAATTAGCTGGCTTCAAAAATGGCGCACTTAGGACATGGGGGTAGTAGGGCCGGATGTCAAAGTTCCAAGTTTAAAAATGCGCACTTCCCAAATGCGTAATTTTACCTCCTAAACAACCCGACAAACCCATGCATGGGGGTATCACTGTACTCTGGAGATGTTGCTAAACACATATACCAGGAGCTGTTTGATGGGGTAAATTGCATTGGCCGGCTTCAAAGATACCCAAACTAGTACTACTAAAAACAAATACATTGGGTATTTCTAAACTCAGGACGAATAGTAGAATCTATTTCGAGTTTTTTTCCTTAGGTTTATTAAATGAGTAAAAGACTTTTCAAATAAAAGTTTCGACGTATTTTATGATTTTTTATAGTAAACTACACAATATGATCAAACAAATTGTATCTGAATAAAGTCCTCCTTGGGAAAAGAAAAAATGTTGGTGCGCTAAGCTAGTCTCAGGCTCAAAAATACAAATGTATAATATGAGGCCTACCAAACAGTGTGAGCATGCTGCAAATACAGTGTTTATATATTTGCTGCCAACTTTATTAGGGTAAGAAGCGCAGACAGTATTTCGTTTTTTGTAAAGCCCTTCTTGTCCTGAAAAAACATATAACTTTTATGGGTACACTAAGTGAGAGGGAGGAAAATTACAGCTAAACACGAGTACTGCAAAGTGTTAAAAAAAGCCTTGGTCACAAAGGGTACAAAAAATAAAAGAAACAGCTTGGGCTAGGTTAGGCTGACACGATCTCTTTGCAGTAAACCATCCTGTTGTAAAGCATTTTACAACCAGACATTTAACAATGGGCAACTCTACCTATGGCATCTTTAGTAAAGTTGTGCTCTAGTCTCAAGTCTCAAGCCTCACTATGAGTTTGTAATTATGGACACAAGAAATAGACAGAGCTGAAATGACCAGAAACTTAAGAAAATAGTGACTATTTTTGTTAGGGTAAGCTAAGTAGTAGTCGATCTCTTTGGAAATCAGAAACTGACCTATCTTTATATCTTTTTAAGTTTAGCACTCAGCAAAATTTACAAGCCAATGTTAATGTGTATAACTACACACATTATGTACAGGTGGAAAAAATATTTTGTAGCTTTGTATTTTAAGTGACTACCATTTGACCATGATTTTATTTTATGTGAAACATATATAGGTGTGTACATACAGTATACATATACCACTGTATATTATTATGTTATTGCTGTACAAAAGGATACACTTCTTCCTGAGGTACGTGAGGAGCATAACTTCAGGATCTGCATTTTTTTCTACAATCTACAGTAAAAAGGAACACATAATATATACATTTGGTATCGATACCTAATAAAGAAAAAATAGGTTTGGTTTACCAACTTTCAGCTCAAAGAGGAAGTCAAGTGGAAACATCCAATATTAAAGTTTTCCTTCAAATTATTTGAGGGGCAATATTATCTGCATTTATGAGTCTCAAATTATTTACTTTCAGAGCTAACGTGGTCCTCAAAGCACATATATTTTTTAACAAATGTAGGGTTCTTTACAATAAGAACAATTAAGATCTGGAATTGATTGGCTACTACTATCAAATTCAATGTATTTTTTTTAAATATGGGCTGGATGATTTTTTAGTAAAGAAGAATGTATAGAGATATAACTGCGTATATCAGTAAGTTTGATCAATGACAGCAGTTGGGTCATAGAACAAGCAGCCTAATATGGCTGCTTGCAACCATGGTAAAAGATACTGTGTATAGGATTGTTAACTGAGTGTAACTAAAGCAAAATTGGTCTGGCCCCTGACAGAAAAAGGATCATCTATGGATGCACCGGTAGGCCCTGGAGAAAACAAAGCGGCTTGCTCCCATGCGTGACGCAAACGGCCCAGCTTCTGCCCAGAGGCAGTCCCTGAGTGCCACCCATCCAGCAGCCAGGTCACACAATCGCTGTGAAGACCAATCACAGCGAACTTGTGACTGTTACTGCAGATGTTCTGCCTCCTCTGTAGTTGTGATCTAGACTAGGGGGACAAATCATCATCTTAGTACTTCCTGCTAAAATAATTAAAATACACCTCATCCAATACCCCCACTATACATTTTACCCCAATTAACCCTTTCCTCCCCATGATTATATAAAAAATTATATATATAGTGTTAGGGTTAGTTTAGATTAGTTTGTTGGGTGGTTAGAGGGAATTGGGGATAGAGTAGGGTTTTAGGTAATAGGTAGGGACCAAAAAAAAATAGCTATATATAATGATAGGTTTAGTTTAGATTCGTTTGGAAGGAATTGGGGATAGTGTATTGTTTTAGGTAATAGGAAATTAGTTTAGTGTCAGGTTTTAACAATAGGGTAGGTAGTGTAGTTTAGGGTTTTTTATGTATCAATAATGAAGTGGTGTGAGTTTAGCGCCAACGAGGCTTGCGGGCGGTCTTGCTGGCAGCGGTCAGACACTGTACTTGCGGGTCCCGGTAATCTTGCGCAGTCCCGCAAGGCTGCCTTCGCACTGCTACCTCACAGAGTCACATGATTTTACGTCACTTCCAGTGACTCCGCTGTGAAACACTGAGGGAGCAACACGAAAGCAGCCTTGTGGGACTGGGTGGGAAATTTGCAGTTCAGGTAAGGGGATGTGCGTGATAGACCACAAATGTGGCGGGAGCGGATGGGATTGGACACACGTTTCCCGGGAGCGGGCGGGAGTGGAACACACACATTGCGGGAGAGGACGGGAATGGACACAAAATCAACGGGAGCAGGATTAAAAAAACAGTCCCGCGCAGGGCTCTAGCTTACACCTTCCTGGCTGACTCTGATGAAGAAGCCACTTTGTCTGCATGAGATGACGAAGCCACTCTGACTGAGTCAGATAATGATCCAATATCTGACATGTCTAGCTCTGCGCCAGATAATGCCTGACAAGTCAGATGATGATGATGATGACCAGGTTCCACCTGCTAAAGCCAGGCTTGGAGAACCTGTGCCTAAACAAAATTGGGTCCCTCCAAATATGGCAGACCCAGTAATCCCTGCTTTCATTGGGACTCTTGGCATCAGATGTGCTATTGATGCCAGTAAGCCAAAAATGTTTGTTAATTTATGAGCCCCAGTGTCAGGCAGCTCACCAATGGGGCAGAAGTCAGGCCTGGCACCCCACTGACCCCTATGAAATAAAAAAAAAATTGGGGCCTGACCCTTATGATGGGCATAGTAAAGAAGCACACTGTTCGCTCCTATTGGAGTTCAGATCCTGCTTTAAAATTCTCTCATTGCACTCACAAAACGTGCGTGGTGTTCAAATCTAGACTCCTTAAGGTCTGTATGCAGGCTCACATATGAAAAAAGCACAAAACAGAAGGCAAAAAACATGGGATGATATCTCCTCATCAGAAGGAATAAAAGGAGGTGGATGCACTTACACTTGGATGAACATACTGGCAGTGGCGACTCTAGAAACAATATATAGGGAGTGGCACACAAGATACCACAGTCAAACTGAGGGGCATTAATAATTTCCACCATTAAATCATACCACTGAAAAAACATATATATATACATATATATATATTGCCAAAAGTAATGTGCTATGGAATGATAGTCCAATAATAAAAGTAACATAATACTTGATCATTCAACATTGGAAGACTGAAGCCACAATTTAGTACGACTAATCCTTGAAATAAATATTATAGAATAAATAACACAATACCTTAACTTTTCCACTAAATGATTTCAGGGCCTTGAACGTTTTGTCCCGAGGTCACTACAACTTCAGGAGGGCATTTTATCTCTGGATATATATAAATTAAATAACTCCTATTGTAAGTTAGGTGCCAGGAAACACACACAGACACACACACAAGGACAGGCTCTGCCACAGCGACACCCAAACACACACACAACAGGACAGGCTCACACCAGTACAGGCTCTGCCACACCAACACCCAAA
>VKOC01017993.1:0-38599 GCA_009364415.1 Spea multiplicata
GTGACGGAGGCCTCCATCACTGGGGCCACTGGAGAAGCCTGACTGCCAGCCTCCTCCCTATTGACTATGGGCCCTGGGTTTGTAGAGACTTCTGTGGCTACCCCCAGCAGTATCTTCTCATCACTGGCTGAGGGGATTATCTCCAGCAGACAGCCAGGATCTGCTACCAGGGAGAAGCCGCCATTGTTTTAGTTTAATGTATAAATCAGTCTCCCCCACCTATTGTGTTGTTAATCCCGTTACTGCCCCTGTTGTCTCTGGGAGGCAGATTAAGGGGGTTGTTTGTATCCCAATATCTTGTTTTATGTAAATGTGTGTTTTGCTGGATATATCCAGCTCTGTGTGTCTAAAATAAATCAGTCTTCGTTTGGTTTTCCCCTACACTGAGTCTCGGCGAGTGACTGGGGAACCGGGGAAAGTGTGTTGTCCCAGGCTAAGGGAGCACAAGGAAGCGGAGGTAGTCGGTCGGACTAGCCAGCTCCGTTACATTGGTGGCAGCGGTGGGAATTCTTCTTAGTCTGAGGGACACTTACTTTCTACCGGGATTGACCGACAGGACGGCAGACTTCGGTCGCCTTGACGAGGACATGGATGTGGTATCAGAATTCCAGGGGCTGCTGCGGGTCATCCTCTCCTGCTACACCACTGCCCTGCCTACAGAACAATACCAGAACCTGAGGCAAGTGGTTCGACGGTCAGTATGGCAGAGGGCTGTTATACGCCGGGGTCAGTGTCTTCCAAGCTCCGAACAAAAGATTAGAGACCAGCGGGAACTACGGATGCCGTTCCTGGGAGAGCAACCACAGGAGCAATGGGTATCCGAATTGGACAAGCTGGTCCAGCAGGAGGTAGAGCTGGAAGATCACTATAGGGCTCTGCAGTGGTATTCAGAACAAGCATATTGGGGAACTGCGAAAGATTGTTCTCCAGAGGACTATGACTTTGGTGGCCCTGGATTATTATGGGATAGTCTGCAGGAGGATCCGGACTTCGGCAGTACAGCGGAGTGGCGGATCGAGGACATCCGGGATTTCAGGGAGTGGGACCTCCCAGATGCACTAGGACTCAGAGGTGATTTAGACTTTTTAATTACACAGGAGTGGGAACTGGAGAAGGCGTATAAAAAACTGTTCGAACGCGTTCAACAGAATGCCCCAGTGTCCAGGGATTGTGTGGATTTTGTGGATGTGATTGAGTGGTCGGCTGAGGATGTTGACCCAGGCGGGGTGGATGGGACTGCGGTCTCCACCCCTGAGTCAGAGGGATACTGGGCAGCTAATCCAGATCCGATACTGGAGCTGTGCAACTGTGCTCCACAACCGGATCCAGAGACTGGGGATTCATTTGATTTTTTGTCTGAGGATGTTAACCCAAGAGGGGTGGATAACACTGCGGTCTCCATACCGGGGGCCTCAGAATGCTGGGCAGTCTGCCCAGATCTCTTAGTCCCAGCTGAAGAGCTGGCAACAGGGCAGAGCGCTGCTGGCTTCTGCCCCACACCTGCAATGACTACAGGGATCCAGGGAGATGCGGCAGTCGGCCCATCTCCCCAGCGGCAGCTCACATGTCCGGGAGCGGAGGAACTTGTTTTTCCTCCCCAGCGGCAGTGGGAGGAACCGAGAGATGTGACAGCCGGTCCATCTTCCCAGCGGCAGCTCACCAGCCCGGGAGCAGAGGAACCGGTCCTCCCTCTCCAGCGGCAGGTCGACCCACAAGATTCCCTAACCCCAGCTGAAGTGCTGGCAACTGGGCAGAACATCGCTGTCCTCTGCCCAGCACCTACCAAAGCTGCCGGAATTCAGGGAGATCCAGCAGCCAACCTACCTCCCCAGCAGAAGCGCCAGGGAGGGGATGCAGGAGGCATCACTCCCCAGCGGTACCCGGGAGATGGCGCAGCCGGCCCATCTTCCCAGCAGCAGGAGCACCAATTTTGGGAGGGCATTGATGGGTCAAATAAACTGACTGACTACGGAGTCAACCCGTTTGGGGTCTCATCCTATGTCAGTCCAATTCGAAGGGGGAAGAATTGTGACGGAGGCCTCCATCACTGGGGCCACTGGAGAAGCCTGACTGCCAGCCTCCTCCCTATTGACTATGGGCCCTGGGTTTGTAGAGACTTCTGTGGCTTCCCCCAGCAGTATCTTCTCATCACTGGCTGAGGGGATTATCTCCAGCAGACAGCCAGGGTCTGCCACCAGGGAGTGACCACCATTGTTTTAGTTTCATGTATAAATCAGTCTCCCCCACCTATTGTGTTGTTAATCCCGTTACTGCCCCTGTTGTCTCTGGGAGGCAGATTAAGGGGGTTGTTTGTATCCCAATATCTTGTTTTATGTAAATGTGTGTTTTGCTGGATATATCCAGCTCTGTGTGTCTAAAATAAATCAGTCTTCGTTTGGTTTTCCCCTACACTGAGTCTCGGCTAGTGACTGGGGAACCGGGGAAAGTGTGTTGTCCCAGGCTAAGGGAGCACAAGACAGCGGAGGTAGTCGGTCGGACTAGCCAGCTCCGTTACAATGGGACTACGTCATCATGTCCAGTTATCGTGTGCAGTGTATTCTTGATCATGGGCGTTGGCTAAGGCTGGCGGGATCTTTGGGTAATCCAAATCTCTTTTCTTGTCTTTGATGTAATAAAATTACATTTTTCCTTTAACCCTTAGGCTGTTTTTTTTTCTACTTTTGAGGTGCCCGTGTTTAGTTGTAATTTTCTTCTCTCCCATTTAGTGTACCAAACCAAATTGTTTATTTCAAAACAAGTGGGGCTTTCTTCAGATATCATATGATCTAATTTCCTATAAAAAACTAATAAAGTATGGTGAAAATTTAAACAAAAAATCACTTTTTTCTCAATTTTATTTGAAAAATCATGTACTCATTGATAAAAGGTAAAGAAAAAAATAATTAAGTAGATTCTACTATTTGTCCTGAGTTTAGAAATACAAAATGTTTTTTGGAAGTTATAGGGCAATAAGTACATTCTGCCCCCTTGTGCCATTTAGGACATTGAATATGCAAATTAACCCATCAAACCATACATTTTTAAAAACTAAAACTAAAGGTATTTAAAATGCTGGTATTTTTTTTTTGCAATAAAATGTTTATTGACCATACAAAATGGAACAACATGAAGATCATCCATGTACAATGGGAGCATATCAGAAAAAAAGAAAAATACCAACTGCATAAGAGGCAGCCAAAAATGCAACAGGTGTACAATGTATATTAATGAGGATGATATCACAATACAGCAGACCGAGACGAATAGTCCTGAAAACTAATTAAGCATCAAATATATGATATAATGATGTGTAACACCAAACGAAGCTGCCTGGTATGATTAAGAGCCAATAATGTAGATACAAAAGAGCATATCTCGCAATAAGTGCAACATAAACAATAAAAATGTAACAATGAAGATGGTAACATGAAAACCAGTGGCGTGTGCCGCGCCGTCACATGTTGGTCTTATAAGAGGAAAAAAATTGTAAAACAAATAAAAAATATCAGTACATGATAATGGGCGGACGCAGGAATGTGTTACGAACAATCACATGTGTGTTAGCAAAGGGAAACCACGAGCCAAGGTGTCAGGGAGCCGAGACACAATCAGACACTACTTAAGTGGCGGAACCCAAAAAAGTAGTAAAAGTCGGCAACGTAATAAGGGTCTTCCACCAAAACCATCTTTTCTCATATAAGTGGGATTGCCCCCTAGAAGACCAGACTAAGTCTTCCATGTGGGAAATAAAATGCATCTGACGAAGCCAAGCCTGAATCGGAGGAGTACATGGTTTCTTCCATAAACGCGGTATGACCGCCTTAGCCGCACTAAGGACATGATAAGTGACGGAGTGTTTATAAGTGTGCGGAGGTATCTAGCTATAGTGTAAAAGGGCAGCCTCAGGAGTCAAAGCATAGTCAGGTTCGCCAACCTCCCTAAGGACTCGTTCAATCACTTTCCAAAAGGGTTGAATAAGGGAGCATTCTCACCAAATGTGCATTAATGTGCCCGGTCCTGAATTACGGCGCCAACAAAGGTCAGGTACCTGTGGCAGAAAACGGTGGAGATCATGTGGAACACGGTACCACCTAGCAAGTAATTTGAAAGATGTCTCTTGGAGCTTACTAGCTATAGTTCCTTTATGGATCGATTGGATAATCCAATCCTAGTCAGAGGAGATAGAGGGGAGATCAGCTTCCCACATAGCTAGGTAGTACGTTTTCGAGACAGTATGGATGGACAGTAGCAAGGCATAGAGAGCGGACAGGAGATGCGCTGGTTCTCCCTCAGCAGTGCATAAGAGCTCAAAGTCCGTCAAGGGTCTGCGGTATCCCGCATGTCTAGGTAGGGAGGTCACAAAGTGGCGCAGTTGAGCATAAAGAAAAGAGAGATCTCTTGTCGGAGGGGCAGAGGCATCCACTAATGCCCTCATGGGCTTCATTGCGTCAGGAGTAGTGACATGACATATACGCAAAACGCCGGAGGGCAACGGAGAAAATTTATTGAACCTACCAGAAAGATATCCCGGCATAAAGGCAGGAATATCTGCCAGTTGTAGGAGAGGGTTGGGAAACGAAGTCAGGTGACCCAAAGCAACATATCTTTTAAAAATCTTGAGTGTAGGGGAGATGGTTGGGTGCTTGATGACAAGCTTGTGAACGTCTGGGAGCCATAAGAGCGAGTGTATCGGATGAGGCACGGAGGCCTCCTCCAACAGTACCCACTGCTTAGGAGTGCGGAGTGACCACTCCACAACCCTGCGCAGGTGAGCAGCATGATAATAAAGCTCCAAGTCCGACACTCCCAGTCCCCCCCCTAGCCTTGGGGTGGATAAGGTGTGAAAACGCCAAACGAGGGGCGCCTGACACCCAGATATAGGTAGTGAAGATACAACGGCACTTCTTAAAAAAAACACGTGGAAGGAAAATAGGGAGGGTCTGGGAAAGGTAAAGAAATTCATTTTGTTTACTGAAACCCGACCGAACCAGGATACGTGGGGATATGCCCACTTACGAAGGTCCTCAGAGACCTGACGCAACAAAGGTAAGTGTCAGGGTCCTACCTCACTCTCCCGGCGGCAGCAAAGGTCTCCACCCGATAGTGGAGTCGCGGGACGTCCGGGACTTCGTCAGCGTACCACACGGCTCCGTTGTACGTGACCGCAAGCCACGCGGTCGCGGCCTACTGCGGCCTACGGTAGGCTGCATCCTCGGACTCCAGTGCGGCGAATGCCACACAGGAGAAACGCCACACGTGGAGTGATGGCGGGGAGGCGTGGCCGGCGTCTCCAATAATGAATTACTCCTGTTCAGGGGCGGGACGAGTAGTGATTGACAGTCACTACTCCATTGTGCATACTAAGGAGGGATGGGTCTCTGTTATTGGTGGGGAGGAGCTGATTTCTAGAGGGCTATTTAAACCCTCAGCTTCTAGGCCTCATTACTTGATTGTTCAAGTCTCTACCTACCTGTTTTGCTGATACCCGTGTTGAACTTGTTTGCTGATACCTCTTTATTGGATCTACTGGACTTTTGACCTCGGCTTGTTTATGGACTTTGATATACCTCTCCTACCCTTGATCTCGGCTTGTTTAATGGACTTTGCTATACTTCACCTACCCTTGACCTCAGGATTGCTACACGGTACAGTTTATGCCTTTTTCTATTCTGTGGAATAAACTTGCTGCTATTCCTGATATTGCCTGTTTGCCTCTATTGCATATCTGGTGTCTCACTGCGCTACGCTCCAAACCCTGCCAACCCTACAAAACAATCAAGTCAATATGGAGCCTGCAGGAGTCACTGATGCCATATTAACCCTCACACAACAGATAGCCGCCTTGGCTCATACCGTGCAAGGGATGCAAGAGAACCAACAGGCGTTACGGGCTGAAGTGAGAGCCTTACAAGCAGGACCACCAGCAGAAGCACCTGCACCCCTACCCGCTGTTGCCCCTCCTGTGGTAGAAGCCATGGCTGTCCAAGTACCTGAACCACAAGTCTCTTTACCCGAACGCTTCTCAGGAGACCGCTCTAAGTATAGAACCTTCATCACATCATGTGAGTTACTGTTTGTTCTCAAACCAAGAACATATGCCACTGACTTTATTAAAATTAGGACTGTGATCTCCCTACTCACAGGTGCCCCAATGACCTGGGCTCATCATCTACTACAGGTGAATCACCCGTCTATTCATGATTGGAACGATTTTCGTCAGGCCTTGAATGCATTATATGACGACCTCTACAGAACCTCCACAGCAGAAACCACGTTAAGATCCTTAAGACAAGGAAGGAGACCAGTTGAGGACTATATATCTGATTTCCGAGGAGTGGCTTTAGAGACCCAGTGGAATGAACCTGCTCTCATTAATCAGTTTCGCCTGGGTCTGTCCGAACACCTGAAGGACGAATTAGCAAGAGTAGGCGTACCAGAGACCATGTAAGATTTGATCCACCTGGTTACTCAGGTGGACCGGCGATTCCGTGAACGACGCCTAGAACGCTCTAATGCAGCAACTCCTTCACCTTGTTACACTCCTTCTGTTACCTCCACCAATGCTCCGGTTCCTGATAATGCTGTGGAGCCCATGCAGATCGGACTTGCTCGTAGCCCCTTATCATCCGCTGAAAAAGAGAGGAGGAAGAGTGCTAACTTATGCCTCTATTGTGGTGGTCCGGGTCATACTGCTTACACCTGTCCAGTGCTCGCCTCCAGAGGTAAGCCAACTCTGCCTCCATCTCCTTGTATATCATCTGTGTTCCTAGGAAACCTGACTACTCACCTGTCTCTCCCTGTTTCATTACAGTGGGGAGAAAAAAGGATTCAACATAATGCTTTCATAGACTCCGGAGCAAGTGAAAGCTTCATGGATCTCACCCTGGCTCAGATCTTGAACATCCCTACGCAAACCAAGAAGAAATCTTTCACTATCCGTCTCGTGGATGGGAATCCCATCCAATCAGGACCAGTCATCAAAGAAACTAAACCTATCTCCATCAGGGTTGGGACCGGACATCAAGAACACCTTTGTTTCAATCTGGTACAATCACCCATATTCCCTATCATATTGGGATTACCCTGGCTTCGCACCCATAACCCTCACATCAATTGGGCCACAGGTGCGGTGTCCTTCTCCTCAGACTTTTGTATAAAACATTGCCGTCCTTCCTTACGTTTGAAATCTGTACACACCATTTTCTCAGCAGTTTCCAACTCAACACCTGATAACACAGAAATACCTGCTCCATATCGGTCTTTCACAAAGGTCTTTGATAAAAAAGAAGCTGAACGACCCCACAGGTCATATGACTGCCCAACAGACTTGTTACCTGGTGCTTCAATCCCATTCGGCAGGATATTTCCTTTATCCGAACCAGAACTGAAAGTGTTAAAAGACTATGTAGAAGACAATCTACGCAAGGGGTTTATCAGACACTCTACCTCACCTGCTGGAGCTGGTATATTTTTTGTGGGAAAAAAAGATGGTGGTGTGAGACCCTGTGTGTGGACTACCGCGAACTAAACAAAATAACCATCAAAAATAAATATCCACTTCCCCTGATACCCGAATTAATGGACAGGCTTCGTGGGGCGAAAATTTACAGTAAAATTGATTTATTGGGTGCCTATAACCTTGTGCGAATGAGAAAAGGTGATGAGTGGAAGACAGCTTTCCGCACGCGTTATGGTCACTTTGAGTACAGAGTCATGCCCTTTGGGCTCTGTAACGCCCCAGCCACGTTCCAACACTTCCTACATGACATATTCAGAGACTTACTGGATACTTGTGTTATTATTTACCTCGACGACATACTTGTGTATTCAGCATCCCTTCTAGAACACAGGAAACACGTGGCTCAGGTTCTCACACGTCTACAAGAGAACCATCTCTATGCAAAACTTGAGAAATGCACATTTGAGACGACCAAGATCGAATACCTTGGGTTCATCATCACCCCTGGCCATATCGAGATGGATCCTAAAAAGATCGAAGCCGTTCTGCAATGGCCAACACCTACCTCTGTTAAAGCTGTCCAAAGGTTTGTGGGGTTTGCCAACTTTTATAGACGATTCATCAACGGTTGTTCACGGATAATTCAACCCATAACCCAACTGACCAAGAAACAAACACCGTTTCAATGGACTCCGCAAGATCAACATGCTTTTGAACTCCTAAAACAAAGATTCACTCATGCACCAGTCCTTGTATTACCTGATCCAGAGAAAGCTTATTTTTTGGAGGTAGATGCCTCCGGGACTGCAGTAGGTGCGGTACTATCCCAAGGATACGGGGAAAAGGAAATACTACACCCCGTCTCCTTCTACTCTAAACGTCTCAGTCCCGCAGAAAGCAACTATTCGGTCGGGGATCGTGAATTACTTGCTATTAAGATGGCCCTGGAGGAGTGGCGTCACTTGCTGGAAGGAGCCCAACATCCTATAACAGTTTTTACAGATCACCGCAATTTAGAGTACCTTCGTACTGCGCGCAGACTGTGTCCCAGACAGGCTCCTTGGGCACTCTTCTTCACCCGTTTCCAGTTGCATATAACCTACCGTCCCGGTACTCGCAACGGGAAAGCAGATGCCTTGTCACGCCTACATGAGGATCGCGAAATGACCAAAGGAGAAGAAGACACTATTCTTTCGTCAGCCCATTTTCTATCCCTACAGACAACTCTTTTCCAAGATCTCCAAACACATAGCAACTCTCTTCCTCCTGTGGTAGATGATATTCCTCTGCACTCCGAAAAGGGACTCCTGTACAACCTGATCTACGTTCCTCCACCAGTCAGAGCCGACGTTTTACATGCAACTCATGATCATCCCTTAGCCGGTCATGGAGGAGTACTAAAGACTTTTTCTTTGCTCAACAGAACCTTCTGGTGGCCTAAGATGAACCAAGATGTCCTCACTTATGTTCGTTCCTGTGAAACTTGCGCCAGAGCAAAATGTCAAACGACAAGACCCGCTGGCCTACTACAACCTTTAGCAATACCTACTAGGCCATGGGAAGACATCACAGTGGACTTTATAGTTGACCTACCCTCATCACACCAACACAATACCATCATGGTTGTAGTTGATCGTCTCACTAAAATGGCCCATTTTGTTCCTGTTCGCCACTTACCTACAGCTGCTGAGACAGCTGACCTGTTTATAGCTCACATTTTTCGTCTGCATGGAGTTCCTTGTTCCATTCTGTCCGAAAGAGCGGTCCAATTTACTTCCAGATTTTGGTCCGCCTTTTGCCACGGTCTCCAACTCCAACGATTGTTATCCTCAGCCTACCATCCACAAACCAACGGACAGACTGAAAGGGTTAATCATGTTCTTGAACAATACCTCCGTTGTTATATATCCCATCACCAAGACAATTGGTATCATATGCTGCCTTTGGCAGAATTTGCCTATAACAATCAAATACACAGTTCCATCAGGATGTCACCGTTCAAAGCCAACTATGGCTACGATCCATTGTTTCATGTGAACTTACCTCGTTCTTCTACCGTTCCACCAGTCACGGATCGCCTCCAACTTCTTCAGCAGGGATTCCTTACCTTACAACGTCATCTTCGGAAGGCACAACAAGACTACAAACGACAGGCAGATAAAAGGAGAAGACCAGCACCGACATACCAAGTGGGTGATAAGGTGTGGCTTTCATCCTCACACATTAAACTCCCAGGGCCCGCAAAGAAACTCAACCCTAAGTTTTTAGGTCCTTTTTCCATTACGGCGGTGTATGGTTCAACAGCAGTCCGTCTGGAGCTCCCTGCTACTTGGCGCATACATCCTACTTTTCATGTGTCGCTCCTCAAACGATGGGTTCCTGACCCCTATCATAGAAGTCCACAGACTCCTCCACCCCTAATCACCGTGCAGGGGTCTGAGGAATACGAGGTAGACAGCATCCTGGACTCTCGCATAAGGTACGGAAGACTGGAATACTTAGTGAGCTGGAAAGGATACAATCCCGAAGAACGTACCTGGGAACCTGCTACACATGTGCACGCCCCCTCCAAGGTGCGTACGTTCCACATGACACACCCTAGCAAACCATCTCCGGAACGCCCCCGGAGGTCGCGTATACGGGGGGGGTCCTGTCAGGGTCCTACCTCACTCTCCCGGCGGCAGCAAAGGTCTCCACCCGATAGTGGAGTCGCGGGACGTCCGGGACTTCGTCAGCGTACCACACGGCTCCGTTGTACGTGACCGCAAGCCACGCGGTCGCGGCCTACTGCGGCCTACGGTAGGCTGCATCCTCGGACTCCAGTGCGGCGAATGCCACACAGGAGAAACGCCACACGTGGAGTGATGGCGGGGAGGCGTGGCCGGCGTCTCCAATAATGAATTACTCCTGTTCAGGGGCGGGACGAGTAGTGATTGACAGTCACTACTCCATTGTGCATACTAAGGAGGGATGGGTCTCTGTTATTGGTGGGGAGGAGCTAATTTCTAGAGGGCTATTTAAACCCTCAGCTTCTAGGCCTCATTACTTGATTGTTCAAGTCTCTGCATACCTGTCTTGTACCTGTTTGCTGATACCTGTTGGAACCTGCTTGCTGTTACCCCTTTATTGGATTTACTGGACTTTTGACCTCGGCTTGTTTATGGACTTTGATATACTTCTCCTACCCTTGATCTCGGCTTGTTTATGGACTTTGATGCACTTCTCCTACCCTTGACCTCAGGATTGCTTCACGGTACAGTTTATGCCTTTCTTATATTCACTGGAATAAACCTACTGATATTCCTTATATTGCCTGTGTGCCTCTATTGTACATCTGGTGTCTCACTGCGCTACGCTCCACAAACCCTGCATATCCTACAGTAAGAAATTTAATTCATACAATGAAGGCAAATCCCCGGTGATTTGCAGCCCTAGATATTTAATGGAAGAAGAACACCAGCAGAATGGGAAATGGGCTTGTAAATATCTCCTAGTCGGATCCAATAAATTAATTCCAAGGATCTCAGATTTCTCCATGTTAATTTAGTAATGGGAAAGAGATTGAAAGGTAGCCAATTCCTGTATAACAGGAGGCAAAGAATGAACCAGATCCGTCAAAAGACACAGCATATCATCGGCAATTAATGATAGTTTGTGTTCCATATTTGCGATGGAGACCCCTTTAATAGCTGAATTGTGTCTAATGGCATTGGCGAGTGGTTCCATGCTCAGGATAAATAGAAGTGGCGATAAGGGGCAACCCTTGTCTCGTACCATTTGACAGGGTGACTGGGTGGGATAACGAGCCATTAACCACAACGCAGGCCGAAGGGTTGGAATAAAGTGCCACAATCCAACTTCGAAACGTTGGACCTAAGCCCACACAGCAGAGCACCTGAAATAAATAGGGCCAAGCCACACTGTCAAAGGCTTTTTCTGCATCTGTAGATACAAGGGCCATCGGGGTGGAAGATTTGCAGGCATGTGAAATGACATCTAAGACTCTGATTGTATTATCCCTCACCTCCCGCCCCGGGACAAAGCCCACCTGATCTGGATTAACAAGGGAGGGGAGCAGGGTCTTAAGACGAGCAGCAAGAATGTTTGCAAGCAACTTAATGTCCGTATTAAGGAGGGAGATAGGGCGATAACTGCCACATTGTTCCTTGTCTTTGCCCGGTTTTGGTATCACAGTTATATGGGCCCTATTGGTCTGGGGGTCGAAACCATCACCTCTAGAAAAGCCGTTAAACAAGGTGGTGGCTTGAGTATGAAGGTGTTCCGAGAGGACATCAACAGTCAAGCGTGTGCCAAGGTTGTCCTGTTCCAGAGTCGCCACGTAGTCTCCTATATGCTGAAGATCGCGTTTAATGTCAGATAAATCCGCTCGCAAAGGGGAATGTGCATCGTTGATAATAGCTATCAGATCAGCTTTAGTCGGCAAATTGTGGAGCGGATCTTGCCAATGCGAGTGTTGGATTTGCAGTGCCGAAGCCTCATGGCTCGCATCAGAGGGGGCCTCAGAGATCGCACTACGAGGACTCCCAGGAGGTGAGGCCCGCAGCCCAGAGTCTCAGGAATCCACATCGTGCAGGTTGTGGAAGAACGCCTTCACCGAGGTATGGACCGGTTTATCCTTTACCTGGGAGGTTTTAGAAGTGGCAGAAAGCCTAGAGTTCTTGCCCATGATCGCGTTGTGTACCGTTAATTTCGTCTTTATTGCGGCGGGTCTACGGAGCAAACAGACTAAGCGTCCATTTTGGTTAGCGGTTAGCCACGCCCCCCAAAATGCTGGTATTTTAGTTTTTTTGTTCACTTGAAATTTTTTATTGAGACATCCACAGTTGACAGAAATGGAGTACAGTCACAAAACATCCGAACAACAGATATCAGGGTCAACGGTACAACGTACAAAGAAATACAAACAAAATGTACAGCACGTATAACATGTACCAGGACATCTAAAACATTTTTCGTTTAGAATGTATTGTACAAACTAAGTAAGACATACTCTGGCAGGGTACAGAAAGAAAGGAGAGAGAGTTGAAGAAGGGAGAGAGAGAGAGAAGGAAAGAAGAAAAAAAAGAAAAAAAAAAGAGGAGAACCTTAGTCGGCAGTAGTCGCCCTCACAAGCCAAAATGCTGGTATTTTAACGCTTTACATGCACTAATTCCACCACCTGCCTTTGTCAAAGTTTGTGGTAATAATTTTTGTGTGTTTTTTTCACACACATTGTATTTTAGGCATGAATTTACAGCCCTTGGTTAATTTTGGGATATGAACATGTTTGTTGAAGCAAGGTATTTAACATCAACTTACAAAACCTTTTCACTAATTATGACTGTCTAATACACCGTATACATACTGTATTTTATTTACACCACGTAACTTACAAACACACAGGCTTCTGTTTCTGTGTACATCAGTGCTACTTTTAGGGTGTTAGAACAATTTGACACATTCATTCCCAAAAATAATTCTAAGCTCATAGAAAACAGGAATATCAATGGAAAAAACAAGACAGAGGATTCGTGTCCAATACAAGGACTGTCCCTCCTAAAAAGGTAAGATTGGAACGTAAGCGTTGTCCGAATAGTTTTGTCATCATTACGACTTTCAGTAATAGTTTTTGCATAAAGCGCTCATTTTATATGAAGAATATATACGTTATAAACAGCTAATTGCGTTGCATAAGGCACAAAACGTAAGCAACTAAATCTCATAACTACGTTCACTCTTCGGAATGCTTAACCCACAGCCTCTTATAATGCCTCCTATTAATGTTTACTACTTCCGTATTCTGCTGTGGGTTGTCAGATGTTATACTGCGTAACGTGTATGCTGTTTCATAATTCGATTTTTTTTCTGCTCATTAACTAGAAGTGTGTCTCACGTTGAGTAAATTTTATTGCATGCTATAACTTAACAAAAACACGCTCATGGTAAACTTCATTCTGAGTGTGAGTTAGATTTTTGGTTCTCCCAAGCAGAATTTACATGTTGTGTCAATACATTTGGTGCAACTTAATTAATACCCTTTATTTTGCGCTCGTAAAATGATTTACCGCCAAATCCTCGTACTCGCATTACGCGGAATGTGTGGGTTTGTGCTTTTCCTGATTCGCTGCTTCTCAGTCTTCTCTCCCGGTTGCCGTAAACCTGATCCGCCGATTGACCCATTGCTTTTAACTTCGGCAACTGAATTGGCACGGCGAATTCGGCACGGAGAGGTGAGACAAAATGTATACATATAACCAATGCACGTTAGCTTGGTAACAATGCATTTAATAGAACGGTTTAGTCAGAATCGTGGTTTATTTGGGCGTATTCACACTGTGGGGACTGCCATTGATGCATGCTGTCAAATCTGTTTTGAAGAAAGTGGTTTGATTGTTTGTTCATTGCCTAACATCAACAAAGATCACACACATTCCACGAATAAGCAATTGGAGTGAAATAAATACGTGAAACTTTTAATGGGGAGGAACAATGCTGTCATCCTGATGAGGAGACCAGGCAAAACAAGCAGCCCATTACTAAACCTCTCAAACATGATTAATTGTGGTGTTCCACTTGGCCAAATGTTAATTACACTCTCTATTAAGTAAAGCAGGTACACTGTAGATTTGTTATATACACGGGTATATATCATTTTGTGCTGCTGTTACAATAGTGGTAAATGCAGCAAAAAATGTGGGGCAAAGTCTGGAAAGTAGCGCTAATGTCTTTTTTGCGTTAATATACCACTGCCAAAGTTGGCCATTGGCTATTTTAGGAGTAGGGGATCTGGCTGAACAATAATAGCATATTCCTGCACTTTGCTATAGTTGGCAATGCTAAGGCTATGTGGTAACTGTAATTAAGTGGTCTGTGGTGTAGAAACATACCGGTGATTAAGATTGCACTCAATCGCTAGAGCTTAGGCATTCTCTAACATGCGGTACTACCTGGGCCGTGCACTATACCAGAAAGACAGTGGGAGAATAGGCAGCTAAATGCATGGCTGAAGTTTTGGTGTAAGAACGAGGGCTTTGGGTTTTTAGAGCACTGGGCTGATTTTGCTTTGGGGTACGATCTGATAGATTCCATCTGAATGCAAGAGGGTCAAAATGTGCTTGGGGAGATGGCTAGATGGTTGGAGATTTTAAACTAGGAATGGGAGGGGGGATAAATACCAGGCTATCCTGTATATAGAAAGGGAAAGTGCTTTAGTAAGTAACCAGGTGGGTGGATGTGGGGGCTTAGTTTGTACAGATAATAGGGAGAAGCATATATTTTGCCTACCAAAACAAGGACAGAAAGCGCTTGCAGCATGTGTGTTAACCCCTTCAGGTCCGGGACGTACCTGGTACTTCCTGGTCACAGGTCACTGGTAGACCGGGACGTACCAGGTACGTCATCCCCAAAAACCGCCCCCACAATTGTGGTGATTGCGGGGGCGCTGCTGCTGTCTGCACAGCCTCTCTAAGCCCGCCCCCCAGCCTACAATAACTCCCACGGAGTGATTCTGTAGGCTGAAACCGGCAGCTTCAGGAAAGGGGGTGGTGTGTTGATTGGGTCCCCACACAAGTGTGGGGACCTGACACAACAGCCCCCTGCTGCCTGATCGCTCCATGAGAGCGTCAGTGCAGCGTTAACCCCTTCAATGCATCGAGGGGGTTAATTCCCGTTTTTTTATGGGGCTCTGCTGCTGTTGGTCAGGCAGACCAGCAACAGCAAAAACGAGCCCCCACAAACCCTCAAAGAGACGCCTCCCCTGCATTCTCCAGTCTATGGGAGATTGTGTCCCAGCTGCCCGAGGCTTCAATGGAGCATCAGCATTGAAAGAGTTAAAAAATAAAAATAAAAAATGCTGGCCAATAGGAGTGATCGGATCATTGTGGCAGCCCATGGATGACCCTGCCCTACAAAGAGAGAGGGGTCATCTAGGGTAATTATGAAAACACAAATTATTAATAATAAAAAAAAAAAAAAAATTATTACCTGATCACTTTTCGGTGACATTTTAAGTCGCTGGTTATTGATCGGTCTCCCTGATTGATGTCAGCGGCCTAAACCTGTCACTTACAAGTAATCTGATAAAAAAATATTTAAAAAAATGTAAATGCACATCTTCCAGTTTTGCCCTCATAGCTTCCTCAAAAAATGCATGAACCATGCATGTGAGGCCTTGTTGGTGAATAAAATGTGGTGTTTTTCTTCTGCAGTTGCACATATTCTATACAAAATATAATATGAAATCTAAAGCAACATATGCAAAAAAACAAAACAATATAAAAATACCTCAAAATTTGGCAGCAATTGGCGATAAAATCCCTGTTTGAAAAGTGTCAAAATGACCCGAGTTGTACACCTTGACTTATCTACTATTCATAAACTTTTGGGTGGGATTATCAGTATCTGTGACATATATTGCAGTTATTAGACTATCATGCCAAATTTGAAAAAAAATTACATTTTAAAAACGTGATGCATGACTTGCAATATTTGCCCTATACTGGTCAAAATAGTTGAAAATCCTGGCCATGTTGGGTGGTTTCCAAATCAGGACAAGTTAATGAATATATTTGGGATAGTTTTTTCCCATTCGTTCAATGTGTGTACAATTTGTATGTATACAAAACTGTAAAAAAAATGTGTTTTTTTCATTTTTTCCCCACTTTTTCCAGTTTATTTCAAACAAAACAATGTACTACCCAGCTTAATATGGTTTCAAATGAAAGCCCTACTTGTGCTGAAAAAAACTATATATGATTTGTGTGGGTGCACTAAATGATGAGAGAGATTACAGTTGAAGAAAGACATAGCAAAAACAGAAAAACGGCTCCGGTCCTTTAGCGACACCTTAGTATCAAAATCCCGGTCCTGAAGGGGTTAAATGACAAGCTAAAGGTCATGTTGATAAACACTCACGGTTTATGAATTAGTTAGATCCATGAACTTGTAACAGTAGTGGCAACTGAGAATGTTGATTTAGTGGCTGTTAATGAGACATGGTATAATTAGAAAAATGACTGGGACATAGCAATACCAGGGATACTTTCTTTATATAGAAAGGGCAAGGAAGGAGGAGGGGTGGCCCTGTATGTAACATAAAATCTTACCTAACACAAGTTAGTGAGGAGAATATAGAGTCAGTTTGGGTTACTTTACAATTTTTGTTAAAAGTACATCAACTCGTGTAGGTGTGGACTTAAAAAACCCTCTGGACAAGTAGAAGAGCTAGAATCTACTGAACATAGGAAAAAGCTAAAATGACAGTGAAAGGGGAAGTTATAATCATGGGTGACTTTAATCTTTCTGATGTGAACTGGAAAACCAAAGTAGGAGGTTGTGCCAGAGAAACCATTGTGGTACTTTAGTAAATACCAAAAAGTGAAGAACATAGCCAGATCTATAAGATTAGGCAAAAAGAGGCAAAGCAGATTATAAGAGCTGCCAAATCACATGCAGAAGAGAGAATTGCCCTGTGAGTAAAAAAAAGGGAGATAAAACATTTTTTTAGATATAGAATTATCAGATTAAAAACAGAATAAGGAAAGTATGTAGAAGAGGATAAAAGTCTAGCTGACTGCCTCAGTGAATATTTCTTTTCAGTTTTCACAGATGAAAATGAAGGAAAGGGATCTCAGGAAAAAAGACAGAGTAATTTGATACATGTGAGTTTATTGACGCAGAGGTTATACTTCAGTTGTCTAAGGTAAAGAAAATACTCTGAAAAATACACCTTGTCTTATTATCGGTTTGTCTTGTAATTGGACCTCAAATAGAGGTATAACTATAAGACTAGGATCCAGATCCCACACTGCGCTGCAGGGGACCTGGATCCTACTCGCTGGCAACCTCCGCTGCTGACGGCACTTCCTCTGGGGCTTCTATGACCGAGTGCCAGCATGACATGACTTTTCGGTGCTCCATCATAGAAGCCCCAGCAGAAGTGCCAGGCAGAAGCGGAGGTAGTCTGCGTGCAGGATCAAGATGGCACAGGCAGGGTGTTGGGCATAGGACAAAGATGGCCGACGCTGGTCTGTTTGGTGACAAACATTTCTTAAGGTGGTCTGTTTGGGGGGGCAAAGATGGCTCATGCTGGTCTGCCTGGGAACAGATATGGCTCAGGCTGGGCTATTTGGGGACAAAGATGGCAAGTCCTAAGTGTGTAGTCTGGGTGCTGGTCAGGTTCTATGTGGGCAATGTGTGGACACCAGGGTTGCCTTTGGATTTAGGGGCTTTTAATGCTGAGTTAACATGTGATTTACAATTGATCTATACCTGCAAAGCTGGGTTTGTGTGTAATTCTGCTGATCTATATCTGCTATGCTATGTTTCTATACATTATTTATGTATACCTGCAAATACAGGGTTGTGTCTAATTCAGTTGATCCAGGCGTGCAGTGCTGTTTCCAGGTGTTTGCATATACAAGTATATAGGAACTGAGAGTTATGGAAAATGCCTTTTAACTTGAAATAATTTTGTAGAGGGATCGTCGTCTGTGCTTCTCATCTATGCTTCTGATCACTGGCTGTGACTTCATTCATAGCTGTTTAAGGGCTACAACTAACGATTATTTTCATAATCGATTAGTTGGCTGATTATTTTTTCTATTAATCGGATAAAAAAACAATATGCAAATTTGTTTCAAGTAATTTAACCCCTTAACGACAATCCACATATGTGTACGGGGTGACGGTGCAATGTGACAATGCCCGTACATGTACGTGGTAGCGTTATTTGCCAGCATTGCGGTTTCCCTGGAAGCCTCTAGTCTAGGCAAACCAAAAAAGTTTTTCAGACCTTCTGATCGCCCAAATCGGTGGTTTAAACAACAGACCAGTGATGCAAATCACCGGTCTGTGTTTAAAAAAACACATTTTAAAAAAAATCTATATATTGTAACATGTAAAAATAATTCCCCACTGTCACCAAAAAAGTGCAATATATATATATATGTGTGTTTTTTATGAGCAAGTCCTACAATTAGCGGTATATCTTCCCAAAAAATTCCTGCATGGAAAGAGTTAAAATATTGGCATTATAAATGCCCATGGGGTGTGCCTAGTTTTAAAAAATGTATGATTTGATGGTATAAATTGAATTGGCCAGCTTCAAAGGATGTCCCAAATACCAGCATTTGAAATACCTTGGGGTGTGTAGCTTTTAAAAATACTGTATTTGCTCGATTATAAGACAAGGTTTTTTCCAGAGCAAATGCTCTGAAAAATACCCCTCGTCTTATAATCAGACCTCACATAGGTCTGACTATGAGACTAAGATCCAGATCCCCCGCAGCGATGCAGAGGACCTGGATCCTCCTGCCCCCCACAACTTACTGGTGCATCTGTGTCCCCGGTGCTTAGTCGGGACAGCGTGTAGAGCTCTACCCGATTCGCGTAGACAACTTCCGCTGCACTACGCGAATTGGGTAGAGCTCTACACGCTGCCCGGACTAAGCACCGGGGACACAGATGCAGGAGACCTGGATCCTCCCCCCAACTTACCGGTGCTTCTGTGTCCCCGGTGCTTAGTCAGGGCAGCGTGTAGAGTTCTACCCAATTTGCGTAGACAATTTCCGGTGCAGCGGAAGTTGTCTACGCGAATCGCGTAGAGCTCTACACGCTGTCCGGATTAAACACCGGGGACTCAGAAGCACCGGTAAATTTGGAGGAGGGGGAGGGAGTGTTAAACTGGGGGCATAAGGCATTTCTGTAGGCAGAGTGCTCTGTGAAATGCCTTTTAACCCCCTTAATGCCACTCTGCCTCCAGAAATGCCTTATACCTCCCTATATGCCACTCTGCCCCATAATATGCCTTTTAACCCCCCCAGAGTGGCATATAGGGGTATAAGGCAATTCGGGAGGCAGAGTGGCACATATGGGGTCAAAGGCATATCATGGGGCACAGTGGCATATAGGGTGTACAAGACATTTCTGGGGGGCAGGTTGTAAAAAAGGAAATAAAAACAATTTTTTTTTCAATCATAGCTTTTATTAACAAACAATTGTTCACATAGTTTACATGCATTAACATTTACAGGTAAATTTTTTTCCTATAGGGTCGTCTTATATTCAGGCTTTTTCTTTTTTTTCATAAATTAATATTAAGATTTTGGGGGGTCGTCTCATAATCAGGGTCGTCTTATAATCGAGCAAATATGGTATATGGTTTGATGGGGTAAATTGTGTTGGCCTGCCTCAAAGATACCTGAAATGGCACATGGGGCAGAATGACCAGATTTGGGAAAAAATTGTTTTTTAAATAGCAAAACGCTACTTGTACTTATTGCCCAAAAACTTGCAGAAAAAAAAACATAAAAACATAGGGTATTTCTAAACTAAGCACAAATAGTAGAATCTATTTAGCATGTTTTTCATTAGCTTTTTAGGATGAGTAAAAGATTTTTCAAATAAAGCTGAGAATTATTTTTTAGATAAGGGTAATTCCACTATAAAGTCCATTGATACGAAAGACCATGGCGATTGGGGAGTGGGAATAATTTGTAACAATCCTAGAGGGCATTGGTGTGAGGTCTTGTTCCTTGCGCAAACTTGGCATGAGTTCACATATTCTTTTGCATTCATTGCCATGTTAAGCCACCAGAAACGACGGCGAAGCAAACTGAGCGTTCCTGAGATCCGTGGGTGCCCTGGCCACGGAGCGTCATGGCAGATGCGGAGAGCGTCGTTCACAAAAGGTGGTGGTATTACCAATTTATTTTGATAAGAGTCCTCCTTTCCTCTGCAGCGGCTGGACTGTAGGACGATGAACTCTGAATTTGAAGTAGTCCCGCAGGGAGCTAATAAAATCTTTCTTGGTGACCAAAAATGTCTCGGTGGAATTATTGGTTGTGTGGCGTTGGGGTCATCCTGTTGATTGACATATTGGCAAGATAAAGCGTCAGCCTTGCCATTTTTACTTCCTGGTCTGTAAGTTATGTGAAAATTAAATCTTGTGAAAAAAAGAGACCATCGCGCCTGAAGAGGATGTAGTCTGTTGGCTCGTTGAAGATATTCCAGATTGCGGTGGTCGGTAAAGATAACAAACGGATGTCGGGATCCCTCGAGGTGATGTCTCCATTCCTCTAGTTCACACTTTATTGATAGTAATTCACGATCGCCTATGTCATAATTCTTTTCAGCCGGTGAGAGTTTGTGAGAGAAAAATGCTATAGGGTGAAGTAGATTTTTTGGTCCTTGTCTTTGAGAAAGGATAGCCCCCACCGCTACTGTAGAGGCGTCTACCTCCATGATGAAAGGCAGATCAGAATTGGGATGTACCAGTATAGGAGTAGAGGTAAATCTTTGTTTAAGAGTGGCGAAAGCCTCCTTGGCCTCTGTGCTCCATAAAAACTTGGTAGTTTTGGATGTCAGCGTTGTGAGAGGAAGGACGACTCTGGAAAAATTACAAATGAAACGCCTATAGAAATTAGTAAATCCAAGGAATCGTTGCACATCTTTACATGATTGAGGCTGCGGCCACTGTTCAATGGCATGAACTTTAGTTTTGTCCGTTTTGATGCCTTTGGACGAAATGCAGAATCCCAAAAAGTCTATATGATTAGTTTCAAATTAACATTTTTCTATTTTGGCAAACAAATGGTGGGCGCGAAGACGTGAAAGATCCTGGTGTACATGGCTGTGGTGCTCTTGGAGGGTAGCTGAAAAGATCAATATATCATCTAGATAGACAACCATGAACGTATCTAATAAATCCCGGAAAATATTGTTGACAAAGTTTTGAAAGGTAGCTGGAGCATTACATAGTCTGTAGGACATTACAAAATATTCGAAGTGTCCATAACGAGTGCGGTCTTCCACTCATGACCGTCTTTAATACGAACAAGGTTATATGCTCCTCGTAGGTCTAGTTTGGTGAATATAGCGGCTTGTTTTAAACATTCAAATAATTCCAACATGAGAGGGAGAGGCTAACTATTTTTTATGGTTAAAGCGTTTAGTTCTCTATAGTCCACACAGGGCCGTAAACCCCAACCTTCTTTCCTACAAAGAATATCCCTGCCCCGGCTGTAGAGGTGGATGGACGAATAAAACCCTTGGCTAGGTGTTCATCTAGGTAGTCTCGTAGTACTTTAAGTTCTGATTCCGACAAGGTATATATACGGCCATAAGGAGTTTTAGATCCAGGTATGAGGTCTATAGGATAATCGTATGAACGGTGTGTCGGAAGACCATCAACTCCTTTTTCGTCAAACACGTCCTGGAATGGAGGTTCTGGATACAGTAGGGGATGTTTGAAGAGTAATATGTGCAGTACTGAGACAATGGCGGATGCAGAATGGAGAGGAAAATGTTACTTGTCCTGTAGTCCAATGAATGACGGGATCATGTTTCTTGAGCCAGGGCAGGCCCAGGATTAATGGAAATAAAGGGGAATTGATGACATCAAAGGTTATTTTTTCTGTATGCCTATTCCCTATAGAACAGGTGAGTGGGACAGTCTCTAAAGCCACTGGTCCGGAAGACACAGGTGAGCCATCAATGGTCAGGATAAATACCTGATGTTTCTTAGAAGAGGTAGGAATCTTCTGTTTGGCGAGGTATTCTTTATCAATTATATTGTTGCTTGCCCCGGAATCGATGATGGCTTTGAGACGCAGAGGAACAGATAGGTGAGTAGCGGTCTCCAGAAGTATGGACGAAATACAATAGGATCTTCTGTACTCACCTCTTGGTGATTTAGGACAGATAGGGCAGGCCGACAGGAGATGAGAATCCGCTCCACAATACAAGCATGAATTATTGTCCCTACGTCTGTTCTTTTCTTGAATGGACAGTGAAGATCTGGCTAGCCCAATCTGCATAGGTTCCACCTCCGATAGAGGTGAAGGTGTAGGAGTAGGATCATGAGAAAGAGGCATAGATGTTCTCCATGAGGGAGTCCAGGGACGATGTTTCTCGGCCCTACGTTCTCGCAATATGCGATCAATAGAGCCAAAGCCATGAGAGGTTCAAGTGAATCACCAACAGCATCCGAAAGACCTAGGCGAAATTGGTCAGCGAGGGCGTAATCGTTCCATTTAGTATCCGCAGTGAGGCATCGGAGCTCTGTAATGTACTCCTCTACTGGACGGCGGCCTTGCGATAAGGTACGGATAGCTGAACATGCCGAGGAGTGGAGATGTGGGTCATCGTATAACGAGGACAGAGCAGCAATAAAAGAGGTGTAATCATGAATAACAGGATCATTAGAAGATAATAAACGATGTGCCCAACTGGCAGGTCCACCCACCATTCACAAAATCATTGAACTAATCTTCACTGAGTCAGAATTATAAGTACATGGTTTAACAGAAAATATGAGTTCTCAATTTGTAATAAACCCACCGAAAGTCTTTCGGTCTCCGGAGAATTTGGTTGGTAAAGGAACTTAGGGTTCAAACGACGGTCCTGACTCTAGTGCTGCAACGGAGGGAGCAGGTGGTGGAGAAGGGTTAATAGGAGCAGCAACTTGGTTCTTTAAGTCAGCTACTTCATTATGAAGATTGCCATATTGACTTGCATGTCCATCATCATTTGGGCCAGCTTCTCCATCTTTTTGTTCATATCTGAGAGTGTGGCTTGGAGTCCTGCAGGAGCCATGGTAATGGCTGAAGTATACTGTCACGATCAATATGCGAGCTGGTAAGCGAAAGGGTTCCTAATCGCATAAAAAACCAATCCACACAGGAGGAAAATCCAGGCGAGGTACAATAGGGCACGAGTGGAGGCAGAGTCGAAATACAAGCAAGGGTTCAAGGCAGGCAGCAAGTGGTTAATAGTCGGTAAGTGAGAATATGGTCCGGTACACAAAGGGTCAAAATACAGAGAACGCTTCTGTATAGGAATCAAACTTCAACTGATACTTCAGCAAAGGATACTGGGAATGAAGAATCTAAATACATTCAAATTTGGCGCCAAAATGACGTCCGCATTTGAAACGTGTTTCTATGGTAACTGTGGAGCGTGTCCTACGTTCCACTTTATTCGGTCGGCAGCTAGAGAGAGACGTGTCTCCCTGGCAACGGAGCGTGCGCCCCCTCCCCCCTGTTAACCTCCGGCTGCAGCTGCGGGGGTGTGTAGCTGGAGAGGCCCTGCTTGCTGCCGTGTCAGCAAGCCGGGAAGGAGCAGAGACGACATGAGGCTGTGTTTCAGCGGGGGTAAGTACTTGATTTATGACATTTTGTAGGTAAAATTGATTTTTATACCAAAATTAATTGCGTGTAAGAATAAGAAAATTGACTTTGCACGTTACTAAAATATTATCCTGCCGTGTACTGTGAGATGGGGCTCTAAAGATTGTTGTGGTCTCCTTTAGATAAGATGATTGTATGTCAACTAATGGTTGTAATTAGGGCTGCAACAACTAATCGAAAATCGATAATGAAAATCGCTACCAATGAATTTCATTATCGATTAGTTGAATCGATTTTTATCAATTATAAAATATCCCTAGTTTTATAATCCGTTTAGTGTGACTCACAGCAGCAGCTCCTACTCACAGTTCCTCCCTGCAGTTGCTGCCGATTGGCCTGCCCACTTCCTTCTTCCAGTCCCTCCCTGCAGTCACTGCCGATTGGCTGCAAGGAGGGACAGGGAGAAAGGGGCGGGGCCAATTGGCAACAACTACACTGAAAAAAGGGTGGGGCCAAAGTGCTAACTGGCCCCGCCCATTTCATATACCATCCACATGGCTCAAGAACTCATCTAACTGGTGAGTATAAAATTAATATTTGGGCTGCTGAAAGTTAGGGGCAGTTATAGTTAGTGAGGTGTTTAGGGTTAATTGTGGTTGATGGGGTGTTTAGGGTTAATTTAGGGGAGGTTATGGTTGATGGGGGTTTAGGTTTAATTTAGGGGCATTTAGTTGATGGGGTGTTTAGGGTTAATTTAGGGGCGGTTGTGGTTGATGGGGTGTTTAGGGTTAATTTAGGGGGGGTTGTGGTCGATGGGGTGTTTAGGGTTAATTTAGGGGCAGTTGTGGTTAATGGGGCCTTCTCTTCAGGGTTAATTTAATGCTGAGGGTTAATTTAATTTAATAAAGTTAACTTTAGGTGCAGTTAGAGGTAAACGGTGGCAAACTGAGGGGAATCTAAATCCTGGGGGCAGTGAAGATTAACCCTGTATTTATTTATAAAATGATTGTGTCTGTGAATGAGTCTGAAAATCTATAAGTGCACTATGGCATATCAGGGGGGTATATGGCATACCTTGGGAGGATGGAGTGACATATCTGGGGATATAAGGCTGTAGTGGGTTGCTTAGTTAGGGTTATAGATAGTCTCCAGCCTCAAAAGGCTAATAGATGGATCTTTGTCTTGGATCACAAAAGTAGTCATGACCACCATGATTGTGAAGAACAAATGGAACATTTTATTGTTGTAAAAGATAGCCTTATATATCCACATAATTGAACATTATTAATAATAATTTAATAATTTAACATTAATAAACAGGTATATGTAGACAACCCAACCTTTAATCCCCTTTGGCTACTGAATATCCTCCTGGCAGTAATCCTGTTAATGGGATTTGTTAACACAATGGAGTTCCTGTCTGAGCCATGTTTGGCAGCCAGGCTGGAGCCATCTCTGTCTACCTTGGGGCCCTGTATGACAGGTAAATCTGTCACATCACACGAGTAAGTTCGGGGGTGGCTTACAACTTCAACAATAACAAAACATTCAGGGTAAAAGTTATCCAGTTATCCAGTTGTCGGGATAGTCCGTCAGCATTCTGGTTTTGCCTCCCGGGGCGGTATTGTACAGTAAAGTTGAAGGGTTGGCGTGAGAGACTCCACCGTAACAAACGTCCTTCTTCTCCGCTCACCCGGTTGAGCCAAACCAGGGGGTTGTGGTCTGTAAGAACGGCGAATTCCCTTCCGTAGAGGTAGGGTTGAAATCGTTTGAGGGCCCACACGAGTGCAAGGCGCTCTTTTTCAATAGCCGCATACTCTACCTCCCGTTCCAATAGCTTGCGACTTTGGTATGCTACTAGGTGCTCTTCCCCTTGGTTGTTGACCTGGCTCAATACAGCTCTGAGCCCGAACATGGAGGCATCTGTGTTGACCAGAAACCGAAGGTTAAAGTCAGGAGCTGCTAAGACTGAGGCTTTTCCCAGTGCAGACTTAAGTTGGTTGAAAGCTTGGCTGCACTCTGGGGACCACAGTTTTGTCTTGGGCCGGGCTTTCTTGGTGAGGTCTGTCAGGGGCTTAGCTATTAAGCTGTAGTGGGGTATGAACTTTCTGTAATACCCCGCTGTTCCTAAGAACGCCAAGACTTGTTTTTTGGTCTGGGGCACTGGCCAGTGGACTATACTGTCTATCTTGGCAAGGTCCCCCCCCTCCCCCATACCTAACTGACATTTGTCCAGTCTGATTGTCATCCCTGCCTGCTGGATACTGTCTAATACTAGGTCCAAGTGCTGGAGATGCTGAAGACCACTATGTCGTCCAGGTACGCACATGCAAACTCCTGCAGCCCCTCGAGGAGTTGATCTATCAGCCTCTGGAAAGTAGCAGGGGCGTTCTTCTTCCCAAAGGGCATGACCTTAAACTGATACCGTCCGAACTGGGTGATAAACTGATAAACGCTGACTTAGGGGCAGAGGAATTTGCCAGTACCCCCGACTTAGGTCAAGGGTGGATACCCATTTGGCCCCGGACAGTTTTGTCAAGGAGGTCATCTACTTGGGGCATCGGGTAAGCGTCCTTGACAGTCTTTTCATTAAGTCGTCTGTAGTGGACTCAGAACCGGGTGGAACCATCCTTTTTGGGGACGAGGACTACAGGGCAAGCCCATGGGCTGCAGGAGGGTTCTATGAGTCCCAGTACCTTCATTTCCTCTAGCTCTTTGTGAATATGTCCCTTAACTGCTTCAGGTACCCGGTAAGCTGGTTGACGTAGTGGTGTCTGGCTGGGGGTCTCTATGGGATGGGTGTCTAAGTGTGTTATGCCAGGAAGGGCTGAGAATAGGGGCTATGGGCTTGGAGCATCTTTTGTAATAGGGTGACCTCTTGGGGTTGTAAGGTCGGTCCAATTTGGACCTGATCAAGGGAGTTAGGGGCTTTGGTTTCGGCCAGTAGGTCCGGCAGCACCTTATCCCCTTCCTCTGTAAAGGAGGGGGTTTATATGGCCCCTATATCCACAGGTCTTTCATGGTACAGCTTGAGGGCATTTATATGGGACACGCGTTTGACCTCATGGTGTGCCCCTTTTCCTACCATGTACGTGTTGGTCCCTTTCTTGGCGACTACCTCGTATGGTCCTTCCCAAGCTGTCTGCAGCTAATTCTGTCGGGTGGGGCGATGTAGGAGTACCTTCTGCCCTAGCTGTAATTCCCGGGGGTAGAGTGGGCATCATAGTACTCTTTCTGTCTTTTCTGTGCTATTCTGAGATGCCCCTGTGCTAGATCCATGAGCTTGGCCAGCTTGTCCCTAAGTTCTACCACATAGGTGACAACCGGGGTCTCCTCGGGATCCCCTTTCCTTCCCAAAATTCTCACAGAATGTCCAGGGGCCCGCGTATGGGTCTATCATACCGTAACCCAAATGGTAAGAACCCTGTTGATTCCTGTGGAACTTTGCGGTAGGCAAAGAGGAGATGGGGAAGAAACCTTTCCCAATCGGTGTGCTGGGCTATGAAGACTCAGATCATCTGTTTGAGTGTTCCATTAAAGCGCTCAGAGTCCATTACCCTGGGGATGATATGGGGTGGTGTGGAGGGCTTTAACACCGCAGAGGGTCCACACCTGCTGTAGCAGATCTAAGAGGAACTTGGTGCCTTGGTCGGATAAAACCTCTCTGGGAAAGCCTACCCGGGTGAAGATTCCTATTAAGGCAACAGCCACCGTTTCAGGTAGCATAGTCGACCACTGTGAGGATATACCTCTTACCAGACCTGCTTGGTTTAGCCAGTGGTCCTCTGAGGTCAATTGCCACCCTCTGAAAGGGTTCGCTGATCAGTGGTAGGGGATTTAGTGGCACACGGGAAGAGTCTCCTCGCTTTCTTACCCGTTGGCATAGATCACAGGTGCAGCAATATAGTGCAACAACCTGAGACAATTTCGGACAGAAAAATGTTTTTTCTAGCTGGTGACGGGGCTTGGTACTACCTAAGTGACCGGCTAAGGGGGCAGCATGAGCTAGGGCGAGGAGGGGAACTCTGTAAGGAGCGGGGACGACTAACTGTAGGGGTGTAACAGTGTTGGGATCAGAGGTGTCTTCTAAGGGGGACCAGTATAGGAGCCCATCTTTCCATAGAATGCGGTCCTTGTGCTTGCTTATTTCCCCTGTGGCAGCCCTAGTACGGTAACATTGTAGCGTGGAGTCAGACAGGAGAGCCTGCTTGAACACGTCTGAATTGGGCCAGGGAACGGAGTCAGTCAGGGGTGGGGGGGCCAGGGTCAGAACTTACCGGGGTCCCCTCTGTTCGTGCTTGGGCTCGGGTTACCGCAGAGCAGGTGGCTGTGATAATGTGATCTGGATTGTGAGGTACAAAGCGGCTTTCTAGCAGTCCCAAGTCATTGCCCAGGAGCACATCGGGAGTCCATGCATAATGCCCACATCCCGGTATCCATTTTCTGCACCCCAGTCCAAGTGGACCTGTGCCATGGGAGTTTCATGAACTTTGTCCCCCTGCTGCTCGAATGTTGATTTTGTAATCCAGGGGCTCTATGTTTTCCGATAGTCCAGGTCGTAGAAGGGTGAGGGTAGCCCCAGTGTCCCTCAGACCCTCGGCCTGTCTCCCGTTTACAAGGACCGGCTGATAGTGGTGCCCTCTATTATCCATGTTAGGCTGTTGTATGGGGGATACATCCTGGGTATAGCCCCAAACAGGGGTACAATCCTCGGTTGGGACAGGTTTATCAACAGGGTCAAAAGACATCAGGTCCCCAGTGACCACAGGGGGATGGCTCACGCAATGAGCCTGCCGGGATAGAAAGGGAGTTGTGGTGCCAGCATAGCGAGCCCCGGAGGGAGCTGGCCGGGGACATAGGTTTGGGCAATTCCGCTCGATGTGCCCCGACTGCCCGCACTGAAAACATCCAGTGGCAGGCTTAAGGATCCTGGGTGGGCGTGCATAAGAACGTGGGACCGGGGTGGAAAAGAGTCCCTTGGGTCCCGGGGTAGGGGAATGCGGTTGTGCCATGGTAGGGTTTGGCTGGTTAGCGGGGCAAGGGTAGTAAGTAGGGGTCAGAGGGCGGCGGATGTCCCCATATTTGTCTGCTAAACAAGCCGCCTCTTCCACAGTGGTAGGGTCATGGTCTCTTACCCAGTCCTTGATGTCTCCTGCTGCCAGTTGAAAAAATTGCTCCATTAAAAATTGCTGGATCACTTCTCCGGCTGTGACTGCCTCGCGTGCCTGCAGCCAGCTGCGGACTGCCTGGCTCATCCGGTGTGCCCATTCCACATGCGTATCTTTAGGACCCATGCGTTGGTCACGGACCCTCCGGCGGTAAGTCTCGGGGGTGATGTTTGACTTCAAAGTAGTCCTTACTGCATTCATCGTGTATGGCACAATACGCCTCAGCTCCCCGTGAGCTTCCCCGCTAGGACAGGTACCCAATCTCAGTCATGGAGCTTGCATTGACGTTTGAAGTCCTGCAGGAAGCCATGGATGTCGCCCTTCAGGTCATCAAATGTCTGAAAGGACTGATGGGTAACCTTTAGTCTGTTCTTGGTGCATGTTCTCCGAACTGATAGAGAGTCACCACAGCTGCTCCTGCTGGGTTGGACCCGCAATTCCTCTGCTCTTTCCCTTTCTGCTGCTTGTGTGATGCGATCCACCACCTCGAAGGGAGGGTTAGCCCCATAGTTGGCTAGCCTCCTTTTCACCCTTTTCATGTGTATAACAAGTTTGCAAATCTATGAGTGCACTTCAGGGCATATCAGGGGTGTACGGCATACCTTGGGAGGACAGAGTGACATATCAGGGGGTATAAGGCATATAGGGTATATAAGGCATTTGTGGGGAGGGCAGTGTGGCATGTCTGGAATGCAGTGTGGCATGTCTGGGGGTATGGGGCATATCTGGGAGGCAGTGTGGCAAGCCTGGGCTCAAATGTGCATAACTGGGGGGGCAGGTTGGGAAATAAAAACAAGAAATGCATTTTCAAAGTTTTTTTTATTCTGCTCTTTGTTTTTTACATCCTACGTTACTTTAATAAATGATTTTAAATAAATGAAAAATTTACATTGTTTGTCCGATTAATCGATTAATCAAAAATAATCGGCCAACTAATTGATTATGAAAATAATCGTTTGTTGCAGCCCTAGTTGTAATAGTATGTCCATATATTGTGAAATTCTTGCAGTTATAGAGCCACTTCATGAGACTATAGGCCTACCAGGGGGATTTCGTAGATCTTTATGGATTTTGGGTAGAAAATAGAACACTGGAATTTTTGCATGGTCGATATTTAAATACTTAAGTGGGAGACAAAATACCCAGCAATTTCCCATTATCTACCTATTTGGGTTGTTGTTTGGCAGTTTTGTTTTACCAGGAGCTAAAAATTCATACCTGAAGTACAATTTGTGTGAAAAAAACTACAAGAAAATGACTACCACAAACCATGGCAAAGGATGGTGATAGAATCTCATGGGTGTACTCACGAGATGTTATTGAACTGATGTTAGATGTTGTGTGACAGTGGCATATACCAGGACCTGTAAATTTATACCTGAAGTAAAATGCAAAAAAAAATGAGTTCCACAAGTTTGACAAAGACTGGTAATATAATTAGTGCATGGAAAGAGTTAAAATACTAGCATTTGATATACCCTAGGTTGTCTAGTCTTCAAAAATATGTGGTTTGGAAGGGTAAATTGCATTAGCCGACTTCAAAGTTGTTCCAAATAGTGCATGGAGGCAGAATTACCAGATTTGGAAAACATGGTTTTGAAATAGCAAAATGGTACTTGTACTTATTGCCCCACAACATGCATATAAAAAGCAAAAAAAAAACCATTAAAACACTGGGTATTTCTAAACCTAGGACCTGTTAGAATCAGTAGAATCTGTTTAGCAGATTTTTTTCATTAGTTTTTATAGTTGAGTGAAAGATTTTTCAAGTAAAAGTCAGAAAAGTCTTTTTGATACGATACAACCAAAATAATGACATCTAAAGATTTGTCCTGACACAAACAATATATAACTTGTGTAGTTTCAGTAACCGGGAACGAAGAAAATTACAAGCACCGCAGAAATATTAAAACAGCCATTGTCATGAAGGGTGCAAAAATAAAATCAGCCATTGTGACAAAGGGGTTAATTTAGGTTAACCAAAGACCATCAAAATAAACCTCACCATTGATACAAAAGAAGCCAAGATCCCACATTCAAGTGATTTCAAATTCAGAAAGTTTGATAGTGTAGTGATTTTATTTAAGATAGGAGGCTTTGTATTTTGCGTTACTTCCTTAACTTCTTTGCGACTATATGGACGTACCGGGATGTCCGTCATGTTGGGAAATACAACAGCATGTACTTTAATATGTATGAATAGCACTTGAGCTGTAGATGGAGCTGTGCAGTTCTGATTATTGTCTGTATATGCCTGTTTTTGGTACATTTACAGGAAGGAAGTCATGTCCTGCCTTCATTCCTTTTCTTTTGTCTTTGAGAAAAGTAAGGCAAGAGGGCCCTTTGGACGTACAGTTATAGCCAATAGAAAATACAATGGCATGGTCTAAAGGAGGGCTGCAACTAACCATTATTTACATAATCGATTAGTTGGCCGATTATTTTTTCGATGAATCGGATTAAAAAATTTACATTTCTCATCGTCTTATAGTGTGTGGAGACTTCAACGCCGTCTGGGACCCCTTCCTGGATAGGAGGGGTTCGCGACCTATAACGTCTGCATCGCCCAACACTAAACACCTCAAGGATTTTGCACGCACCTCAGCCCTTGTGGATATATGGAGACTGCTCCACCCTAAAATGATTGACTTTTCCTTTTACTCCTCTCCTCACAACTCCTACTCCCGCATTGACTTTGTCTTTCTAAGCCAAAATATGGTAACGTCTGATGTTTCTGCCACTATCCACCCTATCACATGGTCGGATCACGGTGCGGTGGAGTGCTCCCTTGAATTCACAGACGCGCCCTTCACTCCCCCCGCTTGGCGGCTAGACGAATTTCTCCTAACCGATCCTTCGGTATTGGAGGTTGTTCGACGGGATTTGAGCGAATATTTCCATTTTAATGAGACTCCTGAAGTGGACCCCACAGTGATCTGGATGGCCCATAAAGCTTTTATTCGTGGAACATTTCTTAAAATCGCCGCTAGACGCAGACGCGCACGCCGCATGGAAATGCAGTCGCTCACGCACAAGCTCACTCAGCTCGAAGCTCAGCACAAGCGTTCCTTATGCGACTCAACGCTACGCGAGATCATCCGGACGCGAGGTGAACTGAACTTGCGGTCCTATACTCCCTCAACCTCACGAAACAAAAATTCTTTGAGCATGCGAATAAGCCGGGTGCGATGTTAGCGAGGCGCCTCCGCGCTAAGAGGAAAGCCCAGACCATTGTGAAAATCATAGACAGACATCACAAAGCTTGGGTGAATCCCTCTGATATTGCAGACCAATTTGCCAAGTATTACAGCTCCCTCTACGATGGCAACAAAGCTCCCCTTAATATCCCGGGGTCTGGACATATTTCCAAGTTTCTGGGATCTCTCTCGCTCCCGCATTTATCTGCGGACCACCTGGATTATTTAAACGGTCCCTTTACAGAAGAGGAGCTCAAGCGTGCACTCTCCTCCGTCAAGGCCCCTCCAAGGCCCCGGGCCCGGATGGTCTTCCGGGCTCGTATTACAAGAAGTTCTCTCCGCTGTTGAGCTCCAGATTGCTTTCCCTCTTCAACGGATTTTTGAATGGTGGGCCGATTCCGCGAGACATGCTTACGGCCAGGATTATTGTGCTCCACAAGGAGGGGAAGGATCCAGCCAATTGCGGAAGTTATCGTCCCATCTCCCTCATTAACGCGGACGCAAAATTGTACGCAAAACTGTTGGCGACAAGACTAAGCTCCATTATCTCCACGTTGATTCACCCGGACCAAGTGGGCTTTATACCCAAAAGGGAAGCTCCGGATAACATCAGGCGCACACTGGATTTGATTGACGTTGCCAAATCTACGAATCAATCAACAATGCTCTTAGCGCTTGACGCCGAAAAGGCGTTTGATCGTGTGGACTGGCGTTATATGTGGGCAGTACTACAGTCGTTCGGTTTTGGTGGTCGTTTTCTCCAGGGTGTACGTGCCTTATATGACTCCCCTATGGCGACAATTGCTCTTATGGGTCATGAATCTTTACCATTTCCTGTGTTAAACGGCACCAGACAGGGGTGCCCATTGTCACCTCTCCTATTCGCCATTTGCCTGGAACCTCTGGCGATTGCGGTACGGTCCAATCCGGACGTGCGAGGGGTGGAGGCCCATGGGCTGCAATACAAGCTCAGCTTGTTCGCGGACGATATTTTACTGACCGTGTCGAACCCTCTTGTCTCCCTCCCGAACCTATACTCCACGATACAAGCTTTTTCTAATATCTCCGGATATAAGGTCAACGAATCTAAATGCGAGGCCCTGAATATCAATTTAACAGAGCCTCTGATGTCCTCTCTCTCAGCTGCTTTCAAATTCACATGGCAACCGAGATCTCTCGTTTATCTGGGTATTCATATTACTGCTTCGCCAGACACGATGTACCAAGCGAATTACCCTCCCTTACTGTCTGCACTGCGTACGGATGTTCTGCAATGGTCCCGCTATACCATCTCTTGGTTGGGCCGGGTCCACACAGTTAAGATGAACATTTTACCTAAGCTATTGTATTTGTTCCGAGCTTTGCCCACTCCAATACGCAGATCCGATTTGGAGGCTTTTCAGTCATTCTTATTTCGTTTCATCTGGAATAACAAGAAAGCCCGCATCAATAGACGCACGTTATACATGCCTAAAAACAAAGGCGGACTGGCTGTTCCAAATCTTCACCTCTATTACTTGGCGGCTAGGGTCGCTCAATTAGAATCCTGGTCACTCCCGGAAGGCACCCTCCCGTGGGTAGACATCGAACGGAATTTTGCGCCAGGTCGTCCGCTTCCTTGCCTTCTCTGGACGAGCACCCTGACCAGATTCGTGGATACTCTTCCGTCTTCAATGAGGGCCTCTCTGGCAATCTGGAAGCCCTGCCGATCTGCTTTACATCTGTCTGAGGATACCTCTCCCTTGACCCCCATATTCCTCAACCCAATGTTCCCGTCGGGGGTGGATCTGGGGAGTTTTCGGTGGTGGTTGGAGAGAGGACTTGTCCGAGTGGGTCAACTGGTTAATCAGAACGTTGTCACCCCGTTCCACGAGCTCAGTGTAACCCATGACGCTCCATCATCGGAACTGTTTCGTTATCTTCAAATACGGCACTTTCTTCTTTCTCTACTGTCGAGGGCGCCTCTGGCGGATGTTACTTTGTTCGAGAAACGATTCCTCGCATGTCAGCGCCGTCAGCAGGCCATTACTACATACTATGGCCACTTCCAACAGACTACTTACGCGGACCCTCCCTCATACCGCCGCAGCTGGCACTCGGACCTACAGTGTGAGTTCCCGGAGGCGCAGTGGGAGAAGGCGACATCCACCGCGCATAAACTGACAGTATGCACGACAGTGCAGGAAAGACTTTATAAGGTTATGGCGCACTGGTACCTCTCCCCGACGAGGTTATCCCACATTTTCCCATCGGCTCAGGTACTGTGCTTCAGAGGCTGTGGACAGACGGGCACCTACCTGCATGCGTGGTGTAGTTGTGCGGCTGTACAACCCATATGGCAATCCGCCTTTCACAAACTCTCCCAAGCCCTCGATCTGGTGATTCCTGAGTCGCCGGAGGTGGCCCTGTTGGTAATGGACGTCGAGTGTCCTGAGCTCTCCTCGCATAATCACAAGCTCATACACCGCATCTGCGCGGCGATCAAGCTCACACTAGCACGGAGATGGAAGGGCTCCCCGCCGTCTGAATCCGAAATCCAGGCAGCAATCTGGAATATCATTGTCATGGAACACCTTACCGCCACTCTGAAAGACGAGCGGTCCAAGTTTGTGGCCGTCTGGGAGCCTTGGCTCACTAAACATGCAGATGTTGCCGCCAGGGCGGAATTGTTTGGTCTCTAGGTGACTCCGGCTCAAGCAGCGGTACTCTTCTCCCATTCCTACTCTCCCATTTCTACTCTCTTTCTCTTCTTTCCTCCCGCTCTGGGACGCTTTTTCTTCTTTCATTTTTTATCCTTCTCCTATTATATACTTGAAAAACCACTTCTGAGCAGTGCTATTGCCGTAGATATCTTTGTATAGTAAGCCAGAGGTGTCATTTGATACTGTTCTTGTTGCAACTATGTACGGCTTTTGTGTGAACATGACTGTATTTTGGAATATTTTGTTCTTTAGCTACATTGTTGTGATCTCCTTATGGTCTCACTTTGATGTCTCTGTTCACGGTATGCTATGTTTTTCGGAAGTCAATAAAATTGATTTAAAAAAAAAAATAATTTTTTTTTCATTTATTTAAAATAATTTAATAAAGTAATGTATGATGTTAAAAACAAACAGCAGAAGGCTTGCCACACTGCCTCCCAGATATGCCCCATACCCCCAGACATGCCACACTGCATTCCAGACATGCCACACTGCCCTCCCCACAAATGCCTTATATACCCTATATGCCTTATACCCCCTGATATGTCACTCTGTCCTCCCAAGGTATGCCGTACACCCCTGATATACCCTGAAGTGCACTCATAGATTTGCAAACTTGTTCAGACACAATACTTTTATAAATAAATACAGGGTTAATCTTCACTGCCCCAGGATTTAGATTCCCCTCAGCTTGCCCCCCTTTACCTCTAACTGCACCTTAAGTTAACCTTATTAAATTAATTAAATTAACCCTCAGTCCTCAGCATTAAATTAACCCTGTAGAGAAGACCCCATTAACCATAGTTGCCCCTAAATTAATCCTGAAGACCCCATTAACCACAACTGCCCCTAAATTAACCCTAAACACCTGTTCAACTACAATTAACCCTAAACACCCCACTAACTATAACTGCCCCTAACTTTCAGTAGCCCAAATATTAATTTTATACTCAGATGAGTTCTTGAGCCATGTGGAGCCATGTCCCTCCCTGCAGTCATTGTCGATTTGTCCCGCCCCTTTCTCCCTGTCCCTCCTTGCAGCCAATCGGCAGTGACTGCAGGGAGGAACTGTAAGTAGGAACTGCTGCTGTGAGTCACACTTAAATGGATTATAAAACGAGGGGTATTTTTCAGAGCATTTGCTCTGAAAAAACCCCTCATTTTATAACTGATAAAAATCTATTCAACTAATCGATAATGAAATTCGTTGGCAACATTTTCATTATCGATTTTATCGATTAGTTGTTGCAGCCCTAGTCTAAAGCTCTCCCTCCCTCTTCCATCTTTATGAGCATTATGTCTTTTTAGTGTGAAGAAAATAAATACACTTTTATCCCCATCTAGAAACCCTAATATACCCAGTTTTAACCTTTCATTCGACCCCACAACCCCCTCAGTTCTAATATTATGGTTATAGTTTGGTTGTATTAGTTTGGTGGCCGGTTGGGGATTATGTAGAGGGCTTTGGGTTTTAGGGATGGAGAAAAAAATATATATTTTTTTTGTTAGTGTTTAGTTTGAGAATATATATAATTTAAAAAGTGTTTTTCTTCAAATGTCATGCTTCTGCAGTTTGCAAAAAGCGTATGATATTCAGATGTCTCATCTCATGAAGGCACTTAATACAGAAATTGAGCCAATATCTGACTTGTCAAGCATCACATCAGATTTTGAGCCAATTGTTCGATACCACCAATTTATTGTGTCTTTACATGGGATATTGATGCCAGTGAGCCAATTCATTTTCTTTTAATATGTTTTTACACACTTTTTGAGCCGTCAACAGCTAAAATTAATATATACGGTAAATGGTCCCTTAAGAATTACATGTTTTTCTGCGTTCATGAAATCACAAACACAAAGCTAATAGCACACAAACAATGATAGTCTTTTATGTCTTTATTGAACACACCTATTAACATGTGCTTGTGAAAAAAGTGAACCCTTGGATTTAATAACTGGTTGAACCTCCTTTGGCGGCAATAACCTCAAACAAACACTAATAATACCAGCATACTAAATGTAAAACAGCAATGCACACCTTATATGTGCCCTATAACTATTTGAAATGTATGGAAACTCTATATAACTGAGGCATTTCCAAAATCAGGAAACCTGAATTGTTCTGTCACTGTAACTAATTTAGTGAGGATTTACATAAAAAAATGATTTTTATTCTATTTTGCTCTAGTTTTTAATAGATAACCATAGTAAATGTTAGACTAAAAATTAACTATGGTATCAAAAGAAAGCTCTGTCTGCATCGCGCGGACCTTCAGCGGCTGCCACACCACATACCAAGGAATCTGAAGCACGGGGAGAAGTCTAGGGATGCACTGGTATGCAATTGTGGGAGGGTAAGAGTGGCATATAGGAGGGGGTATTAGGGCTTTCTGGAGGCAGAGTGGCATATAGGGGTTGAAAGGAATATCAGGGAGGGAAATGTAGCGTGATGACGTGAGGATGTGTGCGTGATCCGCAGCGGGGGGTGGAGCTCTGGGCAACAACGGAGGAAGGTGTGATGCGGCGGCGGCGGCCGTGATGCTGCGGCGGTGGCCGTGATGCCGAGATGCTGCAGCGTCGTCAAACGGAAGCTGAGCGGTGGCGCCACGAAGGTACGCGGAGGAGATGTGATGAGGCGTACTGGGGAGGATGCTGCCATGATGCTGCGGCTACGAGGAGGTTACATAGGCAAAGAGCTGGCAGATGAAGTCCATAAGAAGTTTTGTCCAACAGAGACCAACACAAAAGCAAGCTCTCAGCTGATATATAAATTATAAATGCACGAAGCACGTATGATTGCACGCCGTTTAGGTGCCAAGACATCAAACCACTCCCTCTCCTTTTGCGCTTAAAATGGAGCAACTCTACTTCTCTTCTCCTTCAAGCTGTGAGTAATGAAAGCTTTTTGCCATGAAGGATGAATTGGTAAATTAATTTACCCATTACAACTACAATCACAATTTAAGTTTAAGATTAAAGAAAGTCTGAAAAGAAGAGAGAAATTCCTGTCGGTGATAAACTGTGAGTGATATATTTCTTTTTTCTACACCAATGAACTTGAAATGAATTCATAAAGAAGTAGGGAGGAGGAAGAGTTAAACAGTAACTATACTCAGAGTGAATTTATGGACACTATTTATGGACATCAACACCTAATATTTTAAATTAAAATGGTTAACACTACACTACATGAAATGGGAGTGGAAGAATTTGGATGCTACAGGAACTGGAAACAATTATATCAATTACTTAAAGTTCAAGACGATAAGGATTGAGGAGAGGAGATTAACTATAAAGAAATAATCCAATAACATGTGCTTCAACTCGATAAAACATTGCTATATGGATATATGGTAATAAAGATATTATCTTGTGATATTAGAAACAAAGAGAAAAAAAAAGAAAGAGAAATAGAAGCAAGCAAGGGAGGAGAGAACTAAGGAAGACTGAGGAGAGAAATTTAAGAAACATATAAGCTATATAAGAACAGATACATTACCGTATATTCCGGCGTATAAGACGACTGGGCGTATAAGACGACCCCCAACTTTTACAGTCCAAATATAGAGTTTGGACTATACTCGCCGTATAAGACTACCCCTCTACCCAGCGTACAACAACCAGCCAGTCACGGCAAGCGATGTACCTTACCGGTGATTTGCTGGTTGATTTGCTGGCTGACATATACATACATGCACTGCCCTTACACACACACACACACACACATATATAATATATATATGTGTATATATATATATATAATATATATATATATATGTGTGTAGATATGTATATATATCTATATATATATCTACACATATGCCTGTCCATACATACACATTTATACACTGCCCTCACCACACACACCCCTGCCTTTACACACATATATATATATGTATATATATATATATATATATACACACACACGTATGTGTATATATAT
>VKOC01017994.1:0-16337 GCA_009364415.1 Spea multiplicata
AAATACAGTGGGTTAGTTAGAATACTGTGTATTTTTTTTTCAAATGGTGTATTTTAGACCTGCTAAGGAACAGATAATTGTTTTTCTGTCCTTATTAGTAAAGGCATAGAATTCAAAGAGGGTTGTTCCAACCAATATTTTTGAACCATTTGATTTTGACACGTCCATGTATAAGTTTGAGAAAAAATAAATTTAAGATCTTTTTCTTCCACTTTAAAATTGGAACAGAGGGAATACATGGAAGTGAGGCCTCCCATGACAAATAGTACATTCATGATGTAAGTAAATTCATGATGCTTGGCAAGAGGGATTCACAGAGGGACCTTCAGTCGGCGGCCATCTTCAGAGGCTCTGATCTCTCAGGATATTGCCAACTGTCCCAGATTTTTCATGCACTGTCCTGCCAAAATTATTTCTTTACATATGTCCTGGCATATGCGTCGCTCGCCTTTATTCATTGAGCCACAAAGACCCAGTAAAGCTTGTCGGAGTGCCACCACCACTGATGATATCTGCAGCAGCCTTCTGACACTTGAGTGTGAGAGAGCATGAATAAGGGTGAGTGAAAGTGTCAAAAAGCATGAATAAGAGTGAGAATGTAAAAGTGTGAGTGAGAGTAAAAATGTGAGAGAACATTGTGACAGAACTACATTGCTGGGCCATACACAGCTCCTCCTTGAGAGTTTCAGTCTTGTGGGCACTTGCCCACATTCAGCCTGGGCATTTTCCTCCTGTGGGAGAAGTGTGGAGGGTCACTTGTAAAAATGGAGGTTGAAATGTACAAAGACTATCTGATCACACCATATGAGGCTTTTTCCATAGTTACTGCACCTTAAGTTATCTAATTAATCTTGTGTGATGTAATTCAATTATGTACTGATGCGATTGAGCCCTTCTGTTTAAAACCTGGCTGTTGTGTTGATCTTTTTGTGGATAAATATGCTATATCCTGTTCTATAAAATGCTCATTCTTGCTGTACTCAATTCAAGGTAGTTGTGTCTACTTATTGGGTACACATGGCAGGGTTCCAAGGTGTGCATGCTGACTGGTGCTGGAAGTGATTTTGGGGACAACAGGAGGATACATCTGGGTGATCTCTGGGAGTGACTACAGCTCTCTTGGTGAACCCGTTACAAATATGAATAAGAGTGAGTGAAAGTGCGAGTGAAATTCAACAAAATGCAAAGAAAATTGAAGATGATTATGATGATGATGATGACAGCAACTACAATGGGAGATTATGTTGTAAGCCAGTAAGTGACTGGCTCAGTATATAGTGATGGGAAGTTATGCTGCACCACCCTCAGTGACTGGTTTACTATTTAATGATGGGAGTTATGCTGTGCCAACCTCAGTGACTAGCTTACTATTTAATGATAGTAGTTATGCTGTACCGTTGTCCTTATCTGGCTTGCTATATATTTATGGGAGTTATGCTGTATCACTATCCGTGTCTGGGATATTATGTAATGATGGGAGTTGTGGTGTACCACTATCAGACTCAGTATATATTGGTGGGACTTACACTGTACCACCTTCAGGTTCAGGATATAGCCATGGGTGTTATGCTGTACCACCCTAAGTTTCAGACTTACTATTTGATGATGGGAATTATTCTATACCATTGTCATTTTTTGGCTCAGTATATAATGATGAGAGTTATGCACTACAACCATCAGTGTCTGGATCACTATATAGTAGTGGGATTTATGCTCTATAACATATGTTAGACTCACTATGTACTTATATTCACTATGAGCTGCACTGCATTATACCTATTATCTGGCTAACAGTATACTGTCATGGAAGCCTCTGTGCCATGGGCTCCTGGAGGGGCCTGAGTTCCAGCCTCTTTCCTACAGACAATGGGCCCTGGTACGAAGTACAAGAGACTCTAAAGAATGTGGGCTTGGAAACAGATTTGGGGCGCCTGCATTTATAGCCAGTATTTGCACCTCGATCTGATATCCAACAGGTTTCAGCAGAAGTCAAGGAAACGCTCGTGTTTACTATCCTTTCCACAAACTACAATAACTGAGCCGTGTGAAAAGGAGGACCTGATAGGGAACTGTGTGTAGTTTGCTATGTCTATTTTATGTAAATTACCCCTTTCACTGTTTAACCCCTTCAATCCCCTATGGACGTACCGGTGCGTCCGAAAACGCATACCAAGAATCCCCTATGGACATACCGGTACGTCCAGCCCTTCTTGCAGCGTCAGGGACACATCCCTGCTGCTGCACGGGAGATCAGCCTGGACATCCCCCTGTATGAAAGCCGGAAAGCTGTTACATTTTAAACTGCCCGATCACGCGATCGGCATTCCCTTCCGGGTTGTCTCACTGCTGACGTAAACCGGAAGTTCATCGGAGGACAGGATATCCCCTGCAGAGGGGAAACAGTGAAAACATTTTCAAACGTTTGCTAATTAAATGAAATAGAAGTTCAAGGATAACTTATTGATTGAAGAAATTTCAATATTTGGGCAGATCCAAAGTTAGATCACAGCAAGGGGAAATACTCCGAAGATGTGCATATGTATTAAACGTATTATGCGGATATGTGGTCAACTACATAGGAGAACCCTAAATCCAGTAGAGAGAGACTAACTCACTAACCAGAATTGACTTCATTCTGAGTACCATGCAGCTGTTACATAAAAAGAGCCCACATCCTTGGCATAGCCATCTCAGACCATGCCCCAATTATGTTATCTCTTGAACTCAAACATCCCTTGCCTTCCTCATTATGTAAATCCAGCTTATGTTTGGCTTGGCAACACAGAGCACAAGGGTGACACAATTTCATTCTGGGATGCATCAAAACCACATTATTATTTTATACACAGCAAAAAAATAAGAGAGAAACAGTCACTAACCTAAACAAGCTCAGCTTCCTCCAGACTAAAGGTAAAGAACAGCTAATCTACAGCTCTCCCATGCCAAGGCAGATCTACACACCAAGCAGCATTTACTGCTAAACTAGCATATTAATATAAATGTCAACTCTCAAAAAATCCACAGAGAGGCAGATTTCTACCACCAAGCAAATAAACCGGGTAAAATGATGGCAAGAATGGCCAAATCATCAGCAACCTGCTACATCATACCTGCTCTTGGATAACTTTATGTCTACCTCCTCAGAGACCATTAACAAAACTTTTTCTTCCTACTATAAATCATTTTATGCCTCTGAACCCTTATTAACATGATTTCCTGGAGTCTTTCTTACTCCCCCCTAGATCTCCTCCGTCTTGTGCAAACCCAATGCAAACCCAACAAAAAAGTTGAAATTATAGAGGTTACCCAGGCACTAAACAATCTAAAATTAGGCAAGGCCTCAGGACCTTATGGATTACCAGTTCAATTTTATAAAATACTGAAAGACCCCATCACTTCCCCATTGACAGGGTTTTTTAAACTCATCCATCTCTAAACCAGAGACCTCCCCATATTCCAATTTAGCACATATGATTGTGCGACACACTGGCATAACTACATGGGTCACAGCGATCACAGCTGAGATGGGGCCTGTGCCTCTAGGGGGCATGGTGAGACCCCTTGTTCATCTCTCCTCCTGCTAGTTTAAAATTGTTTAGAGAGAGCCCTTTCTGACCTGGACTGCCCTTTCTATTATTATTATTATTATCCAGTGCTTAATACAATACATATATTCAAGGGCTATGACAAGACGAGAATTGACAGACTAAGACAAACCGATACATTAGGTTTGTAAACTATTTTGAACACCATGAGGAGACAGGAACGTATCTGGGTCAAGTTACGTCATGTGACCCCGGGAACCAGAAGCTGCTCACACAGTGTGTGAGCACCCAGTGAGGAAGCTGCAATTGCAGTGAGAGGTAAGTGGGGATGGGCAGGAGGTAGGATGTATGTATATGTGTTTGTATGTACAGTATGGACATGAGCATGGATGTGTACTTGTGTGTGAGCATGGAAGTGTACTTCTGTGTGTGTGTGTGTGAGCGTGGATATGTACATGTGTGTGCTAGCATGCATGTGTAATTGTTTGTGTGTGTGTGAGCATGGATGTGTGGGTGTCTGTGAGCATGGATGTGTAAGTGGGGTGAGATGGAGTGTTTGTTAGTGAGTATGAGTAAGTGTGTGTAATACGTGTTTACATTTGTTGTATGTTGGAAGGGGGCAAGGGGCACAGACAGGTTGTTTGGGTGCTATGATGGCACAAACTAGCTGTTGAAGTTGGGAGGCCCTGGGCCAATTTACGCACCAGGGCCCCTTGGTTTATAGTTATGCCCCTGGTGCTACATAAAAAAGGTAGGGACCTCACAACTCCAGCCTCATACAGACCAATCCCTCTGCTTAATACAGATTTCAAATGCCTACACAAGATCCTAGCAGATAAATTTAAATATATTCTTCCATCCATTATCTCTCCAATGCAAATTTTTTTGTGATAAGCAGATAATCACTAGTGCCAGACTATCTCTTACAGCTACAGGACTTGTGCCACCTCTGCATGTAGCGTATCAAAGCAGTATACTCTACACCTAAGGCATTTATTATTACCAATAATTTAATCATTTTACTTAGAAAAAGGCATCAGACAGATATCTCTGGGTATCACCTTTCCAAAAAGTGTTACTAGTACTGTTATTTTGTATTATTTTCTATTTTGTGTTTAAAATATTGTCACAATACTTAACCCAGCTGTGCATTCCTCTACTGTTGCTGAAGAAGAATACATCCAGGCGCTGGACCCAACATAGCTTGCAAAGTGTGCTGTAACAATATATTGTGTGGAAAGCTCATTCTTGTTCTAATACAAAATCAATAAACAGTCTTTCAAAAAAGATTTACAGCGGTATGGGAAACTGAAGCATTAATGCATTCACAATTTCACCAAATATTAGAAGAAAGTATCGAAAAAACTTAATTCCATAATTATAAAACCTGCAGTCCAAACAATTGGAGGATGAGGAATGTTATCAGCCTTTAGACTGGATCAGATCATGGATCTCCAAAGGGGTTTACAAACGAAAATAGACTATGGGTATGAACAAGGTTGGATTTCGATGAATAATATTTTCTAAAATTACAAAACTCAAGGTGACCAGTCTTTTATCTCTTGCCTAATCAGATCACTTTTTCAGCTGGTGGCACAATATTTAGATGTGTTTTTTTTTATTTCATCAATAAATAACAGGTTGTACCCGAAACCAATAAGGAATATATCCTAGTCATTATGGATGTTTCTAGCTTTGATTTCCTGATATTTCTTTTTCACACGACTGTATAAGATGTCGACTTTGTCTGTATTCTTTTTATATGACTATATGTGCAATTTATTTTAATAATGTTTAATGTTTAATGGGTAGCTTCTCAATGGCCTTTGACCCTGGAAGGAGGGGGTACCTGAGTGTTTCAATGCCCAGGTAACCCTGGAGCAGTTTCAAACTGCATAAAAGACTGGTATGTTCCCTTCTATAATTGCTTATATAACTAGAAAAGTTTCTTGCATGAGCTGACAGCAGGATTACAATGCAATGTTTACTGAATCAACGTAAGAAGCAAAGAACATTTTGCATGACATACATTTAAGTTAGATGTAATGTCAGAGTTGGAAAATACAAATCTAAGTAATTTAAAATGTAACACTAAATATTAACTCAAGTGAAGGTGGATTTCGGTCTTGGTTTTTCACTGTGATTTTGCCCATGCATGACCATGCATCTTGGAAAGTTTATGAAAGATCTCGGCTATCAAGACATGTCTTGCCACTGGGACAACTATACACATAAAGTGTCTGGAAAGACCTATGAGGGAGCATTGAGGTAAACCTTACCAACCTCACATGGTGAATATCGTTTGCTTCTAAAGAAGTGTCTAAGAATATGCATGACAATATGTTTTAATATGGAGTACATGCAACTGATGTTTATATGTGAAATATAGATAAATTAGTATCAATTAGCAGATCTCAGAGAATTGTCATGGCATAGGACCGGAGCCCCACTATTTAGTACCACTGAAAAAATCAAGCATAGCTCACTTAATGAAAAAAATGATGTTAACTAAACTAAAAAGAAACTAACGCAAAAAGTGTAATAATATAATATAGTAAATCATGATTTAGTCTACACGCCTGGTAATTTAAAACGTTTAAAAATAGCCAAGCATTTCATTTGTAATTATATGATTGTACAGTTATTGCTCAACAAAGCTGGACCCACGCCAAAAAAACCATGCCCCTGTTTATATAAGTTTCATTAGTGAAGATGATTTGCTGATAGTTTAGCGGTGCTGAGAATGCACAAAGACTGGTTATTCTTGACATCATTTCCTTTGGATTCAGTTGTGTTTGCTGCTTTTCCAGTTTTTCTTGCAGATGTGGGATCTGTAGGACTGAATCTGTGCTGCTTTACAAATATGTGAGTATGTATTTATGACTCATTACAAAAACTTACAAATCTTTATAATAATCAGAGCATTAAAGATATGGCAGATGGACATATTGCTATGTCAGACATTGAATCTGGCATAATAACTAAGATTACAAAACGCTTTTGCAATGTTATTCAGTTTCAAACTTGCAGCTCTTGTAAACTAACATTGAAACTGTAATGCCTGTGTAGATTGCAGATATGTTTCAGTTCGTTCTATTAAGTTTGTAACTACTGGATAGATCCATAGGCAATTATAGTATAACCTTGCCTTATACATTTCTTATATCAAGATGGAGACATTTTAGATCTAAATATCATAATCTAAAACTATAGATTCAGAAGCTTAGCTATACTGAAGTTTTACTTCAGTGAGATGTTGTTAGATAAGTGGAACAGCCTCCCAGCAAAGTCACAGGGGCTTATACAGCTAGGGAACATCCATGGGATATGCATAAATATATGCTTTATTGAGAAAAAACAGGGCTGATTCTGAGTCTTTAGATCAGGAAAAATGGGCAGACTAGATTGGCTAAAAGGTGCTTATCCAACATCAGATTCTATGTTTCTTTGATGTGAAATATAATTATACTTGGTTCATTTATATGTAGTTCATTTGTATAGGTGAGTTCTTGATGAAATTATCAGATTTTGTTTAACATACAAAGTAAACTATTGACTAGAAAGAGTATTTTAAGTCATGGCAGAGGTTGTTAAAAACATTATTCAACATTATTCAAGAAGAAGATGTAAATAGCACTTTGTCATTTCAAGGTCTCCTTACCACATTAGTAAGTCTATGATCAGATTTTTTTTGCTTAGATATACAGTATCTTACTCCATTTCCTGCAAGTATTGTTTTTATTATAAATTAAAAGCACATCCAACACTACAACAGTTAGACAAACTCCAGCACTTTAATGCACACGATAACTGAGTAGATCCTTTACATTGTCATGTGCCCCCCCCCCTTGCAAATGCATGGATGGATTCTGTAGATTTCTACAGGAGGGATTCTCAGAGCCCTTCTCACTCTCATTTGCCCCTTTTAGGTGGGGCCATACTTTACAAAAGGCAAAATGAGGCTCAGTTCCCACCTGTCTTGCTCCTATACACCTCCTCACTGTAAACGTGTCAAAGACCTCAAAGAAGATCATAAAAGAAAAAGCCTAGTTCCCAGTTGGAGCCATCTCTGGGTATACTTTGCTGGCCCACACTGACCAACCTACCTACCTACTTCACTTTCCTGTCAGGCCCAGATAAGCCAGGCTCTGGAAAACTTCTCCAGACAGTACACACGGGTCCAGGCAGGTTTGTCATACGTGGCTTAGGGATCTTCTTTAGGGCTTCTCCTTGCCCTGGGAGCACAAGGAACTTTGTCAAAGTTTTGTCAAAGTCCTGCAAACCCAGCTTGGACTAGAGTTGGGGCATTTGTCTTCAAATGCTGAACTTCATGGACCCATATGCAAGATTTGCACATGATCCTAGTGCTGTACGGTATCACAATATACACTGCTATTCAAAAGATTGGGTCACTTAAAAATGTACTTGTTTTTAATAAAGCACATTAAAATAACATCAAATGGGCCAGAAATACAGTGTAGACATTGACAATATTGTAAAGGACTATTGTAGCTGGAAATGGCTGGATTTAATGGAATATTTTCATAGATTTACAGAGACTGGATGAGATCATTTAATTTAAAAAAGAAACATAAACGTGTATCTTTGTACACAAAAAATTAATTAGGCTGCAGAACTGCAGGCAGCTTTTCCTAGTGGTTAAAACGGTTGTGCAGGGGCAGAGTTGGCAGTAGTGCAGCGGATGTATACACGGGGCACTCCCTCATATCATATCCCAGTAGTAATTTGTGACAGTTACATTAATAGTAGTCTTCCCAGTTCAAAGTGATCTGAGGATATAAGTATTAATCTGGCACATAAATATTTCGTTCAGTAATTATAAAGATCAGTGTATAGGTTTCCTACAGTTTTTTTAAGGATATGGACCTATAAAATGTAGGTTTTGGAAAAGAGGCAGATCCAATTTAATTGTTAAACTGTACATCTTATTATAACACATTACTCCCAGTGAGGGTTAAAGCGCTTCTTGGAATTAACTAAATCGGCAGCTGAATAATAATTGTTATTATTATCAACTGAATGGTACTCAACCTCGGAATAATGAAGGGCTGAGTTGACCTGTACATAAAGTATACAATATTTTCTATCCTTAAATAGCGTTTTTGTTAGAACAAAGCAAAATGAGATGTGCTCGAATATGTTTTATCAGCAATGCAGATTTCTTATGGTTAGACTTTTAGTGGATCAAACATGTATATATTACAAGCTTGCTTTACCTTGTCAGGGAATAAAAACAGGGTCTGTAAAAACAATTGCCTGGTGTTCCAGATGACCAGCTTGGGCCTGGTGGGCTGTATTCTGTGTATATTAAAAATGTAGACTGTCTAAGGTACCTTCTTAAGATATAAAGAAAAACACATGGTTCTTCATCTTCATTATATGAACATATTTGACCATAGATTTCTAAAAGTTAAAGTCTTCATCACCAATGAGATAATATGGAAACACAGGACAACTCTATTTTTTTCTTTAACACATATGATACAGCTATGACTACGTGACTAATTCAGATTATCTAGTTCAATGCAGATTAACTGTACCTGAACTTTACAAAATATAATGAATGTTTTGAACTAAGAGGTCTATTTCCTCATTTCATTCTGTAACTGTATTATAAAATTGGGCTTGATTTACTCATAGGTCATTTCAGATGAAATCATTAATTTTTAAGGTGGATATAAATGTCAATAAATTGGAGATGATGTCCTAGACAAAGAAAAGCAATATTTGCTAATTTGGTTCCTCGAGGGGGATGTGTCTTTCAACATATTTCAATTTATTTTTAAGTACTTTTACGTCACTGCTGTGAACAACAGCAGATAACTGAATTTCTAGTGATTAAGAAACTAAGGAAAGGCGTTGGAGGGTGCGTAGAAAGAGCATATGTTAGAATTCATGCATCTCTTTCTCAATACTTTTCATCAAGGATTATTTATGTAAAAAGCTGTTTCTTGTAAACATGCAATGTGTTTTTTTTTACATTTCTAGCGTACAAATTGGGACCCTTGTGATGAGGTGTATAACAAGAGGTGAGATGGGCTGATCTAGCCGTGAAAGTTGAATTGCTATCTCTGTGGGCTGGTCAGGGGAGATCAGAGGATCTCCCAACTGGCCAATGCTCTCCACTGCACACAAATGCAAGACAGTAGGGCTTTAACACAGGAGAGCGGATATGAAAACTGGGACCGTCTTGCAAAAATTTGAATGTTTTCACTGTTGCTGGTATTTTGGACCATTCCTCCATGCAGATCTCCTCTAGAGCAGTGATATTTTGGGGCTGTCGCTGGGCAACACAGACTTTCAACTCCCTCCAAAGGTTTTTTTATGGGGGTTGAGATCTGGAGACTGGCTAGGTCACTCCAGGACCTTGAAATGCTTCTTACGAAGCCACTCCTTCGTTGCCCGGGCGGTGTGTTCGGGATCATTGTCATACTGAAAGACCCAGCCATGTTTCATCTTCAATGCCCTTGCTGATGGAAGGAGGTTTTCACTCAAAATCTCACGATACATGGCCCCATTCATTCTTTTCTTTACACGGATCAGTTGTCCTGGTCCCTTTGCAGAAAAACAGCCCCAAAGCATGATGTTTCAACCCCATGCTTCACCGTAGGTATGGTGTTCTTTGGATGCAACTCAGCATTCTTTCTCCTCCAAACACGATGAGTTGAGTTTCTACCAAAAAGTTCTGGTTTCATCTGACCATAAGACATTTGCCCAATCCTCTTCTGGATCATCCAAATGCTCTCTAGCAAACTTCAGACGGGCCCGGACATGTACTGGCTTAAGCAGGGGGACATGTCTGGCACTGCATGATTTGAGTCCCTGGCGGGATAGTGTGTTACTGATGGTAGCTTTTGTTACTTTGGTCCCAGCTCTCTGCAGGTCATTCACTAGGTCCCCCGTGTGGTTCTGGGATTTTTGCTCACCGTTCTTGTGATCATTTTGACACCAAGGGGTGAGTTCTTGCGTGGAGCCCCAGATCGAGGGAGATTATCAGTGGTCCTGTATGTCTTCCATTTACGAATAATTGCTCCCACAGTTGATTTCTTCACACTAAGCTGCTTGCCTATTGCATATTCAGTCTTCCCAGCCTGGTGCAGGTCTACAATGTTGTTTCTGGTGTCCTTCGACAGCTCTTTGGTCTTGGCCATAGTGGGTTTGGAGTGTGACTGTTTGAGGTTGTGGACAGGTGTCTTTTATACTAATAACAAGTTCAAACAGATGGACAGAGGAGACCCCTAAAGAAGATGTTACAGCTCTGTGAGAGCCAGATATCTTGCTTGTTTGTAGGTGACCAAATACTTATTTTACCGAGGAATTTACCAATGAATTCATTAGAAATCCTACAATGTGATTTCCTGTATTCTTTCCCCCCATTCTGTCTCTCATAGTTGAAGTGTACCTATGGTGAAAATTACAGGCCTCTCTCATCTTTTTAAGTGGGAGAACTTGTACAATTGGTGGCTGACTAAATACTTTTTTGCCTCACTGTATAAGTATATATCCGCAGCAGGGGCTAATATCAATATATATATCAGCAGCAGGGTCTAATATTTATATATATGTTGTCAGGGGGTAATATTAAAGAATGAAAAATGCTTGCCAGTTCGGCTTTTATTATTTCAATCACAGTCTTTACTTCAAAGAGATTATGTAGTTAAAAATGCATGTCTAACATATATATCTATATCTATATATATATATATATACTTTGGTCCCTGCCCCACCATGTGCCCCCCTAAATATGAAAGCTGGAGACGCCACTGAGTGCTGCTTACCTTTGTTGCTTGTAAAAAACTATGGATTAACTCCTTCAATGCTGGCACATGTTATGTAGAATAATATATCACCTGCATATCTTCTCCTATACTATTTACGCATCACTAAGCATGCTCATACGTCACCTACATGTAATGTTTGTTAATGTTTATGGCTGCAGTATTTGTGATATGTAATATTTGCAAAGGTATAATATGTGTAATTTACTGTCCAACACTCTCATCCTATACCAAAATCAAGTACCTCAGAAAAATGGTGGCATGCTGCAGGAATAGGGATAAAGAGGTAAGTCCTAGGTCCTGAACTTACTTCTTTATCTCTTTAATTTTTCAAGAACGAGGTGGGTTGAACAAGGTCCCATCATGTTAAATGACCCTGCAGTAATAAAGCAGCAGGTCGCACTGGGTAAGTGAGTTGCACATGTGTGTTTTAAGTGTGTTAGTTCAAATGTCTGTGTGTATGTGTTAGTGTGTCTGGTTGCATTAGTGTGAGTGTCTGTATGTGTGTTAATGTATCTGGTTGCGTTAGTATTAGTGTCTGGATGAGTTTCTTAAAGTCTGTTTGTGTTGAATGTCTAGTAGTGTAAATGCAAGGGTCTGATTGTCTGAGCATGTTAGCGTGTGTGTCTGGGTTTGTGTATCAGCGTGTGTGCTAATGTTAAGTGCCTAGGTATGTGCGTAAAAGTAGGTGTCTGGTTTTGCTAGTATGAGTATCTAGATGTGTGTGTTAGTGTCCCTCCCAAGGTCAGGCTTTGCATCTGCCCCTGCTCCAATGTCAACACTCTTTGTCTCTTTCACTCTCTTTTCTAAATATTTTCCTCTCTTTAGCCCTGTGTTGTAGCTCAATGAACGCCCATACCCAGGCAAGTTCAAGTTCATATAGGTTGCTAGTTTCCTGTCCCAGCTTCAATTATAATTTTCTGTGGCAACGGCACGCTCCAATATTGTTTTGGTTCATAACGAACGTTGTACAATTAGATGATATGGTGACTTACTGCTTATGTGCATTTTGGCAGTTAGTCTGGGGCACTAAAATGGTGAACATAATGTGTACAGAACAACTGTTCCATATTTTCTGACTATGACTGGTCATGTCCATTTGGCTCTTAAGGCTGTTTTAATATATGTTAACAATGCTTAATATTGTTAAATGAATACGGTTTTATATATGCGATATATAGAGAAAGAGATTGAGAATCACCTTTCTTGAATGTTCTTGATCTAGTAGCATATGTAGCATTATTACATTTTTTCCAGTTCTTTAATTCTGCTGGTAAGGGACAAAATGTCTTGCATTGTTAATGGCATGCAGTGTTATACTACATTAAATCTCTAATATCTTTAGCAAAAGTACAGTTAAAAAATATATCTCTATTGTTTGATTTGGCAAAAATGGGAATTGTTCCTTCTTTAGCAATCCCACTTATCTGCCTTAATAATTCTTGTTAAACTAGTTTTATTTTGATTCTGCAGAGAAATATGGGTGGCGAGCACGTAGATACATATGTCACTGAAAAAAAGCCAATTCATTTTAAGGAAAAAGGAGTATTAACAAAAGTTCTAATAAAACTGTTTACTGTCCATATTATTACCATTTTAATGTGATTGTATTTTATCACATTAAGGATATGGTATATGTAGATTTTCCAGTCTCTTTTATTGGTGTGTATATTACAGAGAAAAAAGATGACTTGTGAGTCTGTATTTCCCCTGAAGGTCCCTAGGACTCGTTATTAACTAAGGAGGACCGACCACCCCTTATATTATCACATACCTTGTTTTCATTATATTTCTTTTATCTTGCAGTTTAATCTGTTGGATATTCAATTTAGGAATTTAGGAATGGATTTTAAGTTTAAGTGTTTTTCAGCCACACCTGGTTTTGTTGCTCTAAAAATAAATCAGAAAAGATCAGACCAATAATTAGGAATAAGCCAATAATATTAAATGTTGTATTTTATATATATAATTTTATTTATATAATTCCAACCCCCCCCCCTCCATTTGTGAAACCTCTGGGATTTCTGCAACAGTAACTCTGGTAACATAGACTTCTTTTTGATTAAAAGAACACCACGATTTGTATTTGGCAGTATCACAACTCAGCAGCATGGCTGCCCTAATGCATTTAGTTGTGCTAATGGGTCTACACATTGTAGGGGTAATTTAATTCAGCTAAACACCCACTTCTAAAAAGTTACACAACATTTTAATAACTAAATAATTTTGCTTTAAGTAAACCAGGCAAGGCACTGACAACAATTTTCAACTAAGCACATAAATGTATAATCTACCTAATTATAAGACAACCCCCCAAAATCTGAATATTAATTTAGGAAAAAAAGAAAAAGCCTGAATATTAAGAAGACCCTATGGGGAAAAAGTTTACCAGTAAATGTTAATTCATGTAAAACTATGTAAACTTATTTTTTAAATAAAAGCTATGATTGAGAAAAATATTTTGTTTTTATTTCCTTTATTTTCTAACCTGCGCCCCCCCCAGTTATGCACATCTGCCCCCAGCCTTGCCACTCTGCCAGCAGAAATGCCTTATACCCCCTATATGCACTGTGCCCCATGATATGCCTTTTGACCCCCTATGTGCCACTCTGCCTCCAGAAATGCCACCTACATTTAGGGGTATGCATATTATGGGCATGGCATATAGAGGGTTAAAAGGCATTTCTGGAAGCAGAGTGGGATTAAAAGGCTTTCATAGAGCACCCTTACTACAGAAATGCCTTGTGCCCCCATTTATCACTCCCCCCCAAAACTTCCCGGTGCTTCTGATTCCCCGGTGTGTAGCCGGGGCAGCGTGTAGACGTCTACGAGATTTGCGTAAACAACTTCCACTGCATCCGGAAGGAGGTGCGGTTAGCAGCAGGGGCAGACCTTCGCACAGATCTTCCCCGACTGTCAGAGAGAATTCCACACACCGGTGAGGGGAACTCTCCTCACCGGTGCAGAGAACTCTCCTCACTGACAGCCACAGACAACCCCCGCTGCTAACTGCACCTCCTTCCTGCTGCAGCGGAAGTTGCCTACGCAAATCGGGGATCCAGGGGATCTGGATCTTAGTCTCATAGTCAGACCTATTTGAGGTCTGATTATAAGATGACCCCGATTATAAGACGAGGGGTCTTTTTCAGAGCATTTCCTCTGAAAAAACCTCCTCTAATAATCGAGCAAATACGGTAATAAACCCAGGGATTACACACCTGCAACCTTGGGACTTGGTTGTATTAATTAAGTCTATGATTATTTAGAAAGGTTATTAAATATCTTTTAGCAAGTAAGTAAATGTTATTGGCAAATGATCATCATATTATAATATTCCTATTGCAAACAGTGTTTCAAATGTCAGTGTTGCATGGTGTAGAGGTATAGGAACATCCAGGAAAAATGTATAAAGAGTTATAAAGATCCTTACAATGGATAAATAGAAAAATAAGAAGATCCAAGATCAGGGACAGTCAGCAGAGGTTTGTAGTCAGATAAACAGGCAAATAGATCAACAGCGACGTGACTAGCTCAATAAGAAAAGAATCATTGAATACTGTCAGGTAGGATATTGAAACCTGTTTAACAAGTGATAGATTAAGGATATTAGCATACTTTAGGTAATACTAATACTTTGTATTACTCTCTGTGCAATCAGTAAAGGTGAATAAGCAATGACCTGCAGCAAAAAGCATGAATACATACATAGTAAAGACTATGATTGAACCGAGAACCTGCCTGTAGGTATAATGCCTCTCTATATCAAATTATGTGTTAGGACTTGTTGCATATATCAGGGATGATCCTGGCATTCAAAGAAATCTTATGACAAATGCAATGCAAAAGGAGTTGCATTAGAAAAGAAAAGTTCCTTAATAGCTCAAATTCAACCACCAACCATAAATGTGTGATAATGAAGGGTGACAAATGATAACAGTTACACCACTGACCCTATTTCTTTGTGATTCAAAGTTAACAATCGGTTGTATACCTTAACATATCGATAGAAAGTTTAGAAACCATTTCTTTCCTAAAACAAAACAAAAAAAATCAATATGTATTTTTGGTGGTCTTACTAAAAATTAAAAACAAACATTTTTCAGTATTTGGGATATGAAAAGTACCTGTGTTAAAAAGATTAGTCTGGTTGTGATTAAACAAAAGACAGTGAGTGACAGATAAAGACTGGATATCTAAGGAGCTGGAGGCAAAAGGTTGAAACAAGGATGTTATACAAGGAAAACTCTTAGCGATCAACGATATCTTTGTTTATTCATTACTTTACAGGCAACATTTTCAGAAATGTTTTGTCCTTGAATTCACTGGTAAATTAATGAAGGTTCTTAGTGTGTGCAGTATACACAAATGCCTACTAATGTGTTCCAAAAAATCACTTTCAACTTGCTTAGACTCAACTGCAAGAGAGTCACATTGATGTGAACTCAAAAATGTAAGCAATTGTAGAATCATTAACCTGCAAATTACAAACATGGGTTCCAAGGTGTATATATACAGTATCTCACAAAAGCGAGTACACCCCCCACACTGTTGTAAATGTTTTATTATATCTTTTCCTCGTATCCCTTGAATTTATGTATTGTATTAAGCGCTGCGTAAACTGTTGGCGCTATATAAATAAAAGATAATAATAATAATAATAATTTTCATGTGACAACACTGAAGAAATTACACTCTGCTACAATGTAAAGTAGTGAGTGTGCAGCCTGTATAACAGTGTAAATTCATTGTCCCCTCAAAATAACTCAACACACAGCCATTAATGTCTAAGCCTTGACAACAAAAGTGAGTACACCCCTAAGTGGAAATGTCCAAATTGGGCCCAAAGTGTCCAAAGGCCCAAATATTTTGTGTGGCCACCATTATTTTCCAGCCTTAAACCAGAGCTTCACAAGTTGCCACTGGAGTCCTCTTTCACTCCTCCATGACGACTGTCATGAAATAAACACTCCAGTAGATCTTCTGTTAACTGCTT